>JAQFVV010000038.1:5443326-5590696 GCA_028023455.1 Epiperipatus broadwayi | reverse complement strand
TCCTTTTTTGAAACAACATCATCATCATCATAATAATAATAACAATAGATGATGATGCTTTATTAATAGATTCTTTCAAAGGCATTTATAATGCAGAGATTGGTGATATTTTTATTGATTAATAGCATTTAAAAAATATTACAAATCGTACATAAAGATTTATGTAACTACAAAACCTACCTACCTATCTACCTATTTAACTATCTATCTATTTAGCTAGCTAACTAGTTAGCTGCCATCTAGCAAACTATCTCTGAATCTGTATTTATCAATCCACCCATTCATCCCATCCATCTACCTACCTACCTACCTCCCTCCCTCCCTCCCTACCTACCTACCTACCTACCTACCTACCTACCTACCTACCTATCTATCTATCTGTCTGTCATATTTTGAAAAAGTGAATGTATATATCAGGCATGTGTAAATGATGATTTAAAAAGTGAACGTATATTTATATAATAAAAAAATAATGAATATAACAGTAATATTTTACTTTATTTATATATTACCACAAACCTGATCTTTAGTTTTTGCTTTATTGTATATTATACAATTTAAATATATTTGATTTTTACGAACTGAGTTTTTGATTACAGTTTGTTAAAAGTGAGATTAAATGTTTATTCTCATTTGAATAATTATAATTTTCAAATGATTAATGTCATATTTAAATTAAACTACAGTATAATTTTCACTCTTAATTTCTAGCAATGTCAGCAAATAAAAGCTTATAAAAATCAAAATCTGAGATTCGTGCATGCGCCAGTTTGAAAAAAACCCTTACATCTACCATGAGTTTATTTGAACATTTAAATTTACACATTATCAATCTATTGAATAATATAAGGGATAAAAATTGTTAAGCATTGGAGATAAAAAAAATTAATAGACAAGCCGATTTGAACACTTTTCATAAGAGGATTTGACCTCAAACATTTGCCATGGAAAATATGTCAACCGCCATGAACTCCACATGTAAAGTGAAATTATACTCGTACACAAAAGCAATGAAAACCTCAACACTATTACCACATAATGATGGAAGAAATCATAATGATAATGTATATTTTATTTTGGTAAATATATAAATCAGAATGCAAGATTTCATAGATCAACAATAAACAATATTATTAAATTAGACATACTAATGCATATCCTGCAAAAGCCTAACACTGTGATGAAAAGTTTTAGCAATCATTTGATTATTCTAGTGATTACAGATATAAATTGCACTCTCTACAGATTTCCAAACAATTTTCTGTATGAAGTGGTTACAGCAAACAATGTGTGACACACCATACTATGGATTGCTGAAAAACTCAAATTCCAATTTTTTTGTGAAGAACAAAGAAATAGATTTGAAAAAAAATTACATGCTGGAAAAATATGCACTGATTAAAGTAGATTGGAATAGATACAATAATGTAACTGGAATTATAAAAAATACCTATCAATCATTAAAAAAATTAATGGAGCCTTTTGGATCAATAGTAATGTTCCAATTCATGGGTGTGGTACACCCCTACTGACCTTAAATAATAATTATTATTTTAAACTATGTTTAAACAAAAATATTAATCCACATGACATCCCTACAAATATATTAATCCTCATGACATCCCTACACTAATTACTGATCAGGAAACAATGCTCCTCTTAATAATACATCGATTCAAACCACAGTGTTTCAACTGTAAGCAAAGAGGTCACATCAAAAGTGTGTGTCCAAAAATTAAGTGCCCACACTGTAAAATGAGAGCCACATCAACACATTAGTCAGGAAAGAAAAATGATACAGATAATGATATGCAATATTCAGCAGAGGAAAAAGTCAACCACTGGAATAATTGATGATAATATTGATAACTCAGATAGCTACACACAAAATATATTAACAAATGATAATATTTAAAGACAAGGTCAACTATTGGATCAAAACATTTTCCTACCACAAAAAGTCACAAGTGAAATAAGTAAAGTTCTTACAGAAACATTTATAATAAACAAGACTACACAAGAAGTTATAGATTCAACAATACCATGTCCATTACAAACAGACATGGGATATAAATGCACTAAAGAACAAATGCAAACCAGGTTGTCCACCGTGCAAGAAAAGGGAAAAGAAAAGTGAATTGCAAACTCCAGGAATAAGTGAAGAGGATATACCACAGACTCTAGATTACATTAAAAAAGTTAAACAGTCAAATAGAAACTTTCCAGATTTCCAATACAGATAATACCTCAAATAAGCCAATTAATATTGCTTATGATAAATCTAGAGAGTTGTGACATGAGAGCCTAATATCTTTAGATAAAACTAAATAGTTAACTTAAATATATTTCTTGTATGATTTATACCTATACATATATAAGACAGTATTAATAAATAGGGTCTATCAATTAAACTGTAGAAAAAAACCACCAACTTAAGAAATGACTTCACATTATTCAGCCACATATAATTGCTTTGCTGAAAGCTAAGATATACAACAAATCACAAACAGATCCATCAAAATTTTATGATAATCAAGGATATTCATTATTTTCCACAACAAAATTCTCACCTTCATCTGGAACAGGAATTGTTATAAACAAAACCTGTTCATTCAGCTCATTTAAAAGAAAATATATTGATGCATACTGGCTAATTGTTGCACTATATCACAAAAGTATAATACTGAACATAACATACATGCAGTTGAAACAATAATAGACTGATACATAAATGAAATTCAAAATTTGCATTCTCGATACATCCTGTAATTTTAATAAGAGACTTCAACATGTCATTCAATAAATTTGTAAAAAAAAAAAGGTTATGTCTGCTGAAATTCCCTCTACTGACTGAAGAAAGATTTCTTTCACAGAACTCTATCTTCTTCAACAATGGTATACTCTTCTTTCATTGAACTTGTTTTTATTTGCCAGCATTGCATCACATGATAAGCATATCGCTAAATAAACTCTGAAGAAATCATATTGATTGGCTTGTGACTCAGTCAAAAAATATCTGGCAATAAAAAAGAAAAAATATTCCTGAATCAAACCCACGTGTGGTTTAGTCAGTACATTCATTGAGCGCTAGAGCGAGCTTTACTAAACTGTGTTCTGACAGCAATAAAAATAGAAGGGCAAATCATTGTAGATAAAACATGTTAGAGTCACTTTTTTCATATTACAAAAATAACTTGCCAAATGGGAAAATATTTAATCATTCACAAAACTTTCTGGGACTACCAGAAGACAATATAACTTTTGTACTAAGAGAGCTTAAAGAAAAACTTGCTTTAGTGCCAAACTCATGTCCTCCAGGGATGAAAGACCTACCTTGTTTTGTATACAGACATTTAAGTCAATTCACAAAATACCTGACAAATCTAACTAACTTTTTATCAAAGACTATTTATCATATACATGGGCTTTATCCCATCTCACTGGTCCCATTTGTTAGGAAAAAAAATATAACTGCATTCCAAAACCTGACTATATAAGTGAGTCCCCTTTGAATTAAAATTCTGGAATCAGTGATTAAAGATAGAATTGGATCTTATATGTTGCAATTGCTGACAAAAATCCAATTTGAAAAGAAAGGTTCATCAACTGGTCAGGCAGCATTTTTATATAAGATGATAATTGATACAATCGGAAACAACAAAAAGTATTAACCAGTTGTAATTCAATTGGATATTAAATCAGCACTTGAAATGATACCAATTGATATTTTAATAATGCATTAGTAGATACATCAATACCCAGGGCATTAATCTACTTCAGTGTTTCCCCACCTGTGGTACGTGTTCCCCTGGGGGTCCGGGGGTTGCTGGTTTTGTTTCATGAAAAAAAATCAATAATGGAAAAAAAAAAAAAAAAAAAAAAAATTAATTCATAAAATAATAATAAAATGTTTTTTTTCTATTATTTATAAAAAATATTTTTATTTATAATATTATTCTACATAGTTGGTGATTTTTATCGACCACGATATACCTTTTTTATTTTTATTATAAATTTTAGATTGTTTGATTAATAAATTTTTTGTAAAAAGAGATGAAAACAAAAAAACCTATAGAATCTAAACCCTCCATTTTTTTTTTTTTTTATAAAATTAGGTTTTTCTCTCAAAAAAAAAAAAATATATAAAATCATATGAAAAATAAAAATTTTTTTTTTTTATATTTTTCCCCCCCCAAACAAAAACATAAATGATAATTGTTTCCCCCTCTTTTTAAAAAAAATATATAAAAAAAAATAAACTTCAATAAAAAAAAAAAAAAAAAAATATTAAATATAATTTTTAACATAAAAATTAAAATACAAATTAAAACAAAATAATAAATAATTTTTTAATTTTAATATTAAATAATATAAAAAATTTTTTATGAATTTCTTTAATTTTATTTTTTTTTATTTTTTTATTTTTTGGTATGGTATGTAGAGAAATTTTTTTTTATATATATTTATAAAAATAAATTAAAAAAAAAATTAAAACATTATTTAAATAAAATTAAAAAAATTAGTTTCTTCAAACAAATTCAAAAAATTTATTTAATATAATTATTATATATATTTAATAATAAAAATAAAATATATTTTTTTTTTTTTTTTTTTTTTTTTATTTTATTAATATCATTTTATAATAAAAAAAATAAAATAAAATAAAAAAAAAAAATTTAAAATATATACATATATATATATATATATTAATTTTTTTAGTAATTTTATTAATTTAGTTATTATGTGTTTTTTTAGTTTTTTTTTTTTATTATTTTTTTTTTTTTTTATTATATAATATTTAATACATTATATAAAATATAAATAAAAAAAAAAAAATTAAAAAATATAAAATATGAAAATAGGATCTACTTGATTACACATATTCTTGCCAAAAAAATTAGATAACACTTAGTGAGAAGTAATCCCCATCATTCATTTCAATTAACTTGATTCCACAAGATTCACCATTAAGTGCTACTCTATTCACATTTTATATTGATTCTCTCCTTAAAGTAATTGAAAATGAGATGACTGGAATATATATACCTGAAATGAAAGTAAATGTTTAATGCATTGCATACATGGATGACAATCTTTCTACCAATTAAAAATCAGATACTAAAACTAATAAAAATTCTAAATAATTATTGACATAAATATAAACTGGAATTCAATTTTAAAAAAATCAGTGAATGGTCTATGTACTCAGGATGCTAATATGAGCAATACTTCAAAGACTTTAAAGACTGGCTCATTTGTGGGATTTCCTTCTTATTTGAGTAACTCTGAAATGCAATTGTAGACTCAAAAAAAACTGATAAATAAAGTTTGAGAATATAATTAATTTTCTTTCTAAATCATATTTATCATTCTATGCCAAATTGGCCCTTTTCAAACTCCTAATAATTACATAGGTTACATACTACACACCTATAATAATATACACAAAAGCTTTTACATCTAAAATTTACTCACTGAGTAGGAAATTATTATAGGGAAAAAAAATAGCATCAATATCCCTAAGTAAGATTCTGCACTCTCTATGTCAAAATGGATTGTGTTTACATTCTATAAAAATTTTCCAAATTTAAAAAAAAATCTTATATCATCATGTACAAGAGTATTTCCATATTTATAAATAGGTTTTAAAATTACACCCACAGACAAGTTGCCACTCACATGAAATTATTGGAATAAGCTAATTTCTCTTTATTATGTATTTCCAATTTAATATATTGCCCTCCCAAGAATAAAATGGAAATACTGGGACATTCATTCAATCTGTATTTCCCCATCCAATGATAATAACAAACCCTTTTAAACATAACCCAATAACCAGTTGACTAAAAAATTCAAATACAAGTCATTAGAGTGAAAATACTATGATTTTCTCTTAAAATTAAATCTTGAAGCACTTCTCAACTTTTTTCTACAGATATGAAAGGAATTGCATTAATATTGAAGACATATGCAAACTATGTCATAGAGAATCAGAAACACAATCACATTTTCTATTCACATGCTCCATGTTTGTGCACACATCCAGGCCAGCACATTTTTACTATTAATCATTGTGGTGTAGAAGGTGATGCATTTATGTACAGTTCAAACACAAAAGACATCATAATATATTTAGAAACAAAATGGATATTATATTTCACTAACTATCATTTATTCACACACATGGTCACTAATGAGACTTTGCTTGAATTTATGACATGACTCAGTATTATAAAATGATAACTAGATAATTAAAAGCAAAAAATACATTAATTCAGTGATGTATCCTATGCAGCAGTCAGAAAATGTTAAGCTGCATTCATTATTGTACTTTTTTTGTAATTTTCCCCATCTCTAATATAGAATAAAGATAATGAGTATATACTGTAAACTATATATCTTCCTATGTGTAAAACCTCATAGTCTTTTTTTACTCTAATCTATGTATGTGGTACTAAGTACTGTTTTGTAAACTTTCGAACCTAAAAATTATTATCTAAAAGAATAGATGAATTTATTTTTTATTTTTTATCATTTGCTGATGCATGAATATTATTTATCCATAACTTATGGAGAAATTGTTTTTTTCCATTTGGATTTCACAGAATAATTTTTTTATTATATTACAATACAATTTATCTTTAAGCATCAAATTTTTACTTTCAACATTAATAATGTAATATTAAATGTGAAGATGTTAATAAATTGTTAGTTAAAGTCGTTCATAGAAAACTTCGAATAATATTTTTTGTTAGATACCCAAACCTTTATCTTTTACTGTGTGATACTTATAACACACAACTCATCACAAATTTATATATATACGTTCAGTATATGAATGTGTCAATGTATACATAAACACTAATTTGAGTGATTTTATCAGAGTGTATGAACATCTATTGTGTAAGTACACAAACAGTCTAATGTATATATCAGTAAGAGAACTTACTATTTAAAACAAAATATCTTAGATTTAAAAATTAATTTTCAAGTCTAAATATAATTTTAATTTGATATTTGCATAGATAAAATAAATTTTTAGATATTGGTCTGGCTAAAAATAGAATAATCAATAAAATTTTGTTTGGATTTTGTCATTAAGATTCATTCTTCAATAATTTTTAAATAACTAATAATTTGATTTTATCAACTATTTTGGTTTGTTGCTTTGTAAATTAAATAGGAAATTCAGCAAGATAAAAAGAATAGGTTTAAAAATAGATTTTATCTTTGAGAAATAGAAAAAAGTAAATTTTCGTACATATTAGCACAACAAGTAATTAATAAAATGTCATTAAGACATACGTCATAGGAATAAATGCTAAATAAAACATTAGTCGTTAAAAAAAAAAAATCATTTAAAATTTTTTAATCCATAGCAAAATTCACTGTGAATTATTAAATTTTAACTTTTATCATAATATTTTATTACAAAAAAAAAAACAACAACATAAGTATTTAGTCTGATATAAAGTTTCAGTTTGCATAAAACCAATTTTTTTTTTCTTTTTGCAAACCCCTGGTTGCTAGTTTCAAATTAAATGCACACATACACACGCATATATATAAACTATTCATATCATAAGCATCCAGTATTTTAATAATCCCGACTTATAGTTACAAATGCAATCTATAGGTAATTATTATTAAAATTTTACTATGAGCTATTTTAAGTTCATCAAATATCTCAACTTCTCTGGATGGAGGTGTGTGATGTGTCCATTGCGGTTTCAATTTCTCAGTTATAGTATGTGAATCAACATTTACTGAGTAAAATGAGTTAAACTTTGTGTAACACACGATGTAATCATGTAAACTCGAAGATTTGTAACAAGATAACAAACATCATAGAACTTTTTTCTTCTTTGAATACCATTTAATGTATCCTATTTTTAACCTTATCATATGAGTTGTACAAAATTACGGAATAAAATTTCCTATATTTTATAAAAAAAAAAATCTCAACTTCTTACTCTTTCAACAAAAATAAAAATTAATATGCTGATACATTAATAATGGCTTCTCAAGTTGCAAGCTGATACATTAATAATGGCTTCTCAAGTTGCAAGCTGAGCTTTGATTGGTTCAGAAACGGTCAGTTTTGAGTTTGGCACTCTATCACTATATTAAACTGCACAAGGCAAAGTACTAATAAACTTTGTTGTTCAAATTGTCATTTAAATTAATATAGCATATTTATTTTATTATAATCTAAAGACATAAATTATATATTATACGTTTATTCTTAAGAATTCTTAAATGTTTAAAGTGCAGTGAGCTTGTTAGTAGTAGGACTTTTTACTCCAAAGTAAATACTGTATACATTGTGAGATGATAAGGCAAGTACATTATAATGAAATATAACTTATATATATATATATTTTATATACATATATATTTTCATCATTGAGTTACGTCAGATAAGAGTTAGACTAAATTTAGCTATGTAAATCGTAAATAAAAACAGTAAACTTTACCATGCACAGTACACAATGTATAGGTTCCATTTGATTCAGTTTTTGCGCTGATTTCCCAGCAAATGTTTATGCCATGCTGTCCTGCACACATTGATTTTAGAATCGCAAAAAAAAAAAAAATAATAAAATCTTTCATATTTAAATTTTTCTACTCAAACATTTTAAAATAGAAAATTGAGAAATATAAAATTATTGTAAACTTCAAAAAAAATTTTTTTTATGTATTTGTCTATTTATTTATTTTTGCTTCTGATGTGCGTGGGAATAAACGATCATTAGAAAAGCTGAATTAAGTTAAGTTTCTTTCTCTCTGTGTATTTTGTTTTCTGTTATTCCTGATCATATGCTTTATTATAAATTCAATAAAGGACCTTTTTAGTTAATGAGTCATGTCAAACAGTCCAGTCTTCTATGTTCCTGGACTATTTACTGCTAGACTATTCTGAATAGATAGGTGATCATTAAATGAAAATCATGGGTATTATTTTTAGTTGGAGCAAATTACCAAGAAAAAAAAAATTAAATAAAGAAAATATTTAAAATTTCTTGAAAAATTTCTTAGTTTTCTGACATTTTGCTTCTGTCTTCATTGTGAAAAGAAGTAAAGAAAAAAAGAAGTGAAAAAAATCAAATAGAAATTTATGTCTGAAAGCATTTACTTTTATGTATTTTATATTTATTTGATCCTGTTGAAATTTGAAAAAAAATAGTTTAAACTTTAATCACTAAACATTACATGATCACAATTTCCTATGCTTACACAAGCTATTAAAACAGAGAAAAAACAGTAGTGCCATACAGTACACATTAACGAAACAGATAAAGATGGTTACTATTGGGTTGCATTAGATCCTCAGATCTAGGTGCATTGCTTTCAGATCCAAGGCTCATCACTGATGAAAGCCACAATGTAGAAACTAGTCTGGATATATTGGATGAGTAGGCACTAGATAGGGATTTTATGTACATATCTTCTTGAATCTATTGATTACTCTGATTTGCACTGAGTGGCACTACTGAGTGGAGAGTTTTGCCTCTGTTTAAACTTTAATGTTCAATATTATAACTTTGTTTATAGACATGTTTTGACTTGCAATTTTTTATGTCCTGAAAATTAATATTTTTTTTCATAATTATATTGAGGTTTAATTTGGAACATACTACTAATATTTGCCTATTACAGATCATTAAAATGAAATATTTACTTCTATTATAAATAGTGTAATAACAAATTATTGTTTGCTTGATTTTTTTCTCTTATCACTAATAGAAAACAGAAATATTTGATACACTAAAAAAAAAAATTCAAATTAGAATGTTCATTTTGACATTATCTTTGTTTAACATTTTGATAAGTTTTTTTTTATTTGATACTGAAAGTGACGATAGAATTTTAGAATTAAAATAAATGTACAGTTAAAGGTTCTGTTATATTTTCTAAAACTCTTTATGCATTGTGTTTGATAATTTTGCTTAAAATGAAAGAAATGTTTATATTCAAAGTGAATATTTAAACTTTAATTCTAGCATCAATCCATGGCAACTATAGTAATACATCTTATACTGTTATCTCCATTTTTAATAATTGTTCAACATATTTTGTGCAGATTAAATGTTTTAATTTATCATATTTACTTTTGTACCATTTTACTCCTTTATTAAATTCATCTGTACCTCAAGTAATTGAAATGCTAAAACTTCATTGCCTCCATAGAGAAATTTAATATAGGTAAGTGTTCATATGTGAGCATAGCTTGGTGGTAAAATTCATTCCCATAGAATAAATGTTTTCCCTACTGATTAGATGTAAAATTATTATTTGGGCTTATTAATATAATGGACTTATATGTAAATGCAAATGTACACACACACATATATATATATAAGTGAAAATCAATATAGAGTTTTTACTAATCATTTGTTTGGTTTAAACTTAGTTGGCATTAGGTATGAATTTAATTCAATCAATTAATATTTAATCAAAAATTTTTTTCTAATTATTTCTTAAAATTATCAGATATGGATGTAGTATTTGTGTGTGAATGTTGAAATAAACCACTACTGTATGGAGAGTTTTGCCTGTTTAATGTTGAAATAGTTTGAAATCTTATAATTTGTGAGTAAAAAATTAAGTTGTTGCTAAAAAATAACAATTAACAATGGTTGATCAGGCCAAACTTTCTTTAATATAGCCATTAATATTCAGAATTTACTGTAACATATTAAAAATTTTCATTAGAATATTTAATGAAAAAATATTGATCTTTACATTAAAGTAAAGAAATAAAATACAAGAAGTATAATATTATATATGTATTGCTTATAACATTTCTTTCATATACACTTTAATGCAAACAAATTTTCTTAAAACCTTCTTTATTTTCCTTACAGTTTCGACGGTCCAGCAGTCTTCATCAGAGCTCTAATCTTCTTCTCTGCTTTAAAGCATAGAAGAAGATTTAAAGCAGAGAAGAAGATTAGAGCTCTGATGAAGACTGCTGGACAGTTGAAACTGTAAAGAAAATGAAGAAGGTTTTAAGAAAATTTGTTTGCATTGAAGTGTATATGAAAGAAATGTTATAAGCAATATATATATAATTATATGAAGATATGCAAAGAAAGTGAAAGAGAAGAATAAGAGAAGTATAACATCAACAGCAAACAAATGTATAAAATTAAAACAATTAATGTTTTGTGAGTACATATATTTGTCTTATGCAATTTCTGTATCATAATGTTCATAGCTACTTTCTTCATTAGAAGAAAATTCTTTATAATTAAATCATTTTTCCCAAGCTTATTTTTTTATTGCTGTAGACTTAAATATTTTTTTTTTTGGATCTTAAGATCATCATTACATTTCTTTACTTTCTCATCTTTTTACTCTTATCTTTTATAATTATTTTAATCCCATGTTCAAATAATATATATATTATTTATTTACTTTATTATATATATTTATTTAAATGAATAATTTTTTTACAGATATCTTTATACCCAACTGTTACTTGGCAACCAAATGATTTTTTGATTATATTTGTGAATTAAGAAAACTTTAAAATCTTCCAAGTGTTTTTACAATATGTGTTACATTAAATATATTTTGTTTCAACAATTTCCTTTATTGACCAAAAGATGTGTTACATAAGTTTTACAAATGTTTAACAAGGGTTTTAGCAGAGTTACAAAAACATTTGAAGTATAAGGATTGTTTGTTATTATATAAATATGATTGATATTGCTGATTACAATTATATGAACATTAGTAATTGTATGATAATGATTGTTTTACTTGTATAACATAGTATTGGATGTATAAAAAAGAAATGTTCATAACCTTTGAATTAAAGTTCATTTGTCTTGAGCTTAACATAGTTTTTTATGTTAGCTAGTTGTATTATGAAGCAGAAGAAAGGTTCAAGTAGGTGGTTAGTTCTGCCTACTATGGTTGTTATAACTTATAGGTTAGACTGTTCTCTAATGAGTTACCAGATGGCCACAAAAATGTTTGGAGGGGGTATGTTGTTATCACATGCTTTTAGTTGGCATAATTTATTGATAAATGATGGATGGATGCCTCATGTTATTGTTGCCTAACAAAAAGATGCACAGGTACACCAGAAATCAAACAAGATAAATGTTGCTCCACATACTGCAGGAACAGGTAATTTTTGGAAGGATTGAGTTATGTAGTAAATGGAAGTAGCAGGCAACCTGGATTCATTTAACATTAGTTTTTTTTGTGGCAAGTTTAGTGCTCAGCAGTCATTGAGGTGTTGAGTCTTCTTAGCTTCATGGCATAGCCTCAGAATGGGTTGATATTTTAGCACTGATGGCAATACTGCAGGAAAAAAAAGTGTTGGAACCACATATAGGTAGAGTCTAGTTAGGAAGTCAAAAAACATCAGTTCTGTGCCCATTTTTTAAATTGGCATAAAAAGTGATTGTTATTTGCTCCAAATATGGAGAGGGAGTAATTATTGCTAGGGTCTGAATAAAGCATGTTATGCATTTTCCAGTAAGAGTATTGGAATTGTGGGAGAGGTTTATTTGATTACTTCTACTTAGGCCCAAGAAAATAAAATCTGTGAAATATGGCATTGAAGGAGGAAATTTATCTGTAGGGGTTACTTTGGGTAGACACAGAAGGTTTGGAACCAGTTGGTAATAGTTGCAATTAAGTTAATGGATTTTGTGTATAGAATAGCCAAATGCCATTCAAGCCTAGTCCATTGTACAAAGGTTGGCATTTGAGTCATTTTATGGATATTGATATGGTATTATTGCCCAAAGGAATTTATTGCACATGGAGTTGATGGCAGAAATGAACATTTTTGAAAATTTGATAATAGGTGCATAGTATGTGATTTTTGTCATAGCAAAAGTATTGAATAGATGTATCTTGAAGCAAATTGATAGATCTGCTTTAGAAAGTAAGTTAATAATTTGCAGTACAAAATCTTGTACCTTGGTTTGTATTGTGAGTCTCATACCAAAAGAACCTTTGTACAAGGGAAAAAGAATGGAGTGGGTTTTCCTTGGAAAACTTAGGAACATAATTTCTTTGTGGATACAGCTCATGCAGCAGTTTTGGGGGAATAAATTTCAGCTTGTATTCTGCTATGGAGTTTTTAAGAATGATTTGCAAGATGGGGAAATGTTTCTGTGAAGGCAGGAATATGGTGATCTTATTCACATAGGCTAGTCAGGGAATGTATTATTGGGAGTGTGAAATTTGGATTACAGTAGCTTCTTCTGTATTTGTTGTAAAAGTTGATTTATGTAGAGTATAAAAAGTAATGAGATTAGAGACAATCCTTGTGAGACTGGCTGGGTGGGATTGGAGAATTTCTACCATTAAGATTGATGTGTAACTCATGATTCAGAAGGAGGTTCATGACATGGTATACCAGAGTGGGTAGAATGGGGGGGGGGTAGCAAACATTTGAATAAGTAGGTTAATTGAGATGGAATCAAAAGCTGTTTGTATGTCAAGCTGGTCTTCAATGGGACTGTGTTTTTTTATTTTTTTGAACTGAGTTTAGAATTGTCATAAATAAGAGTGCTGCTTGGCTGGAGAAGCCCTATTTGACAAACTGTAGTTATGATAATAATGGAAGAATGCGTGGCTCATTTTAATTCTTGATTACTTTTTCAAATATTTTAATGGCTAGTGGGATCATGAAGATAAGATAGAAGTTTGTTAGATCTTAGGTAGCCTCAGGTTCTTTAGTAAAAGGCATTATAGCAATTGGATACAAACCTTTTACACTATATATCCTCTGGGATAGGAAATTGGCCACATTACAAACATGCAGTGTAGTGAAATGAATAGATGACTCAAGATGATACAAGAATTCCATGAGGCTCAGGGTAAAAGTAACTTATAAATATTTGTACATATTAATGTAGTTATATGGTATGGAGATACAGACTTTTGAAAGCTAAGTGTACAAAAACAGTAAAGGTTAGTGGCCCTCAGTTATTCTTTCAGGCATGTTTATATAAATTGTAATACATAAATCTGATGTTATAAGTAATTCTCCTGATATAAGTTGTGCTATGTATATATGTTGTGGTAATTTATTTTTACTGAGTGAATGTAACCAAGTAATTTAATAAGAAATGAAGTTTATCTACATTGTATAAAAGATTGTCACTTTCAAGTCACATATGCAGTAATGCTTCATAAAATGTAAAATTGTACCACAAGCCATTAGTTTTTAGTTGTTATCTTGAATTGCATTTTGCCTCAGATTATGATAATTACTATCTTCTTGTTAATCATGATTTTGATGTCATCCACCATAATAATTGTTTTTGACTACTCAATCTTTTATTAATAATTTGTTTTACTTGAAATAATTTTGGATTCTGCTATCACACACCTTATACACAACCATCATTCTTTGTAGACAACTGTCTTCAATTATTTTCTTTAGGTATATATATATATTATAATGATATCAGCTAAAATAGATTTGAAAAAAGGTTGGTCATTTTAACAAAGTTAGCAAAAGACATGGAAATTGGAAAATAAAACAAATAAAACTACAAAAAGGCATGAAATCTATAAAAATAAAATCATATAATTAATAAATAAAAAAGCACACATAATAAAAAAAATTGATGTACTTTAAAAAAAAACACACACATTCTAGTAGCCTAAGATAAAATAAAATAATCAGCTGATTTGATTAAATTATTGTAATCAACACGAGAGGGAGAGATATTGTGATAGAGAAATTTATTATTGCTAATTTTGAATAATGTTATGTAATGTGATATTTTAAAATAAAAACTAAGATATTTAAACATGTATGTGTAGTTATGAAATTATTTATTTACATCAAATTTTAAAAATTGTACAATTAGATAGTTAACTCATAGAATTATCACTTAAATATTTATGAAAAGAATAAAAAAAAATTATAAATGAATTCAAAGAGTCATGAAGAACATAGATATGGATTGAATGAATGCATAAAAAAGTATTGAAACTGATGTCAAAAATGTTTGAAATTGTAAAAAAGCTTTAAACTAATGAGAGCATCATGGAAGAATCCTTGACAATAAAGGGACTGTAATGGATTCTAAACTTTTTACATAAAAATTTGAAAATATAATGATAATGTAACCAAACATAATGTTTTAATAAATGAAATTACCAAGAGTTTGAATTTAATCAGAAAGCCTAAAATGGATGGATTGAAATAAATAAATTTTCTTATAATATTATAGTAAAAATATCCAAGTGTATCTACCCATGAGATCAACAA
Source organism: Epiperipatus broadwayi (assembly GCA_028023455.1). Taxonomy (NCBI): domain Eukaryota; kingdom Metazoa; phylum Onychophora; class Udeonychophora; order Euonychophora; family Peripatidae; genus Epiperipatus; species Epiperipatus broadwayi. The sequence continues at coordinate 5,575,440 of JAQFVV010000038.1, read as the reverse complement.
CCCCATTGTATGTGGAATAAGAAATATTACTGATAGTGCATTATCTAAGGCTTTCCATAAAACTTTATCAATGTATTACATTTGCAGGGATGTGAAAAAAAGTAAATAATACAAAGTTTAATGATAAAGATAAAATAAAATATACAAATAAGGCAGATGCTGATACACTCTAGCAAGAATGCAGGAACCATAGATGAAGTATGAATTAAAAATTGAAATTAAAAGCAGAAGTTATCAATAAGTGTAAAGATATGTAATAAAGTATAAGAAATCATACAATAAGTCTTATAATACTTGAAATATATATATCTTTATTATACAAAGAAGAAAGATTGTAAATAATAGTAAAGGTTCATATAATATATTAAATAAAATGCATTTCATGGTGCAAACAAGTCTGAATTTATTATTAAGACAACTTACAATCAAGATCCTGAAAGAATCATTTAAACAAACTTGTAAATAACTTCACCTTTTGTTATGTAGTAATAAAAAAGACATTGAAAAGACTGAAACTATTTATTTATGAAAACATTGTTTTATCACAAATCAAGACATTTATACTTCAAATATTAATTTAGATTAAATATTAATTATTTTAATAATCAGGCAAATAATTTTGGCTTAAACAAATATGTAACAGTAGAAATATAAATTTATCTTATGGTCCAAACAAAAATTTCTACCAATAAAAAGTTTTAGCTTTTCAAAATATGAAGGCTTGATTTATTATTATGTAACAAATCAAACATCAGGAAGAGTGATCTTTTTTTTTTACGTATAGAAAGATACATAATTGACAACAAAAGTGGATAAATACTGATTGTTTTTAGGGTAACTGTTTTAAGCATTTATTTTATAACATCTTGCGTGCGATTATAATTATGATAGAATGACAGCCTGTTAAGCTAATTGTGCAGACGCTGTGAGAATGTTATTAATAAATGAATACCTTCAAACAACCACATGATATAGTATTTGTATAAGAGTAAAAAGGAATCCTCTTACCCTTACAACTCAAATGTTTATATATGAGCAAATCTAAAGTAGTTGTAACGAAGGCGTGACCACATAATAGTCACTTTAAATTACTATATATAATGTCAAAGTGACTATTATGTGGTCACGCCTTCGTTACAACTACTTTAGATTTGCTCATATATAAACATTTGAGTCATAAGGGTAAGAGGATTCCTTTTTACTCTTATACAAATACTATATCATGTGGTTGTTTGAAGGTATTCATTTATTAATAACATTCTCACAGCGTCTGCGCAATTAGCTTAATAGGCTGTCATTCTATGGTAACTGTTTTAATAAAAATGATATTTTAAAAAAGGTTAGTCAACTAAGTTTAAAAAAAAAGAAAGATTTTTTTTGATTCACTGAATTGAAATTTGCTTGTATTGTCTCTAAATGTAACATTCAAAGTTCAAAGGTCAATTATTCAAAATTCAAATAATTGAAGTTGATTTTTTTACTTTTTTAAAAAAAAAAATTGTCAAGCGTTGGTGGCCTAGTGGTTAGCATAGCTGTCTTCCAAGCAGCTGATCCAGGTTTGCTTCCTGGTCAACGCATTTTTTGTTAAAATGGCAAATTTATAAAAAGGATTTTTGTATTGTAACAAATTTTTTTGATATTGTAATTAATAAAATTATCTAAAAAAATGATTAGAAAAATGATAAATAAGATTTATTTATTTTTAAGCAATGACAGTTTAAATAAAATGTAAATTAATTTTTTTATTAAAAGCCCATGCTTTTCCCAACATCTTCAGTCTGATTAATTGGTTAACAGTCATCCTTAGCTGCTTGTAAAAACTTTATTTTTATTTAGCAGCCATGTTATGAATAAAAACAAATATAAAATTGTCATGATGATGCATGGTGACCAAATCCATAATGTAGGCCATTTATTCTACACAATCTAGCCTGGGTTGATTATTAATATTTAGTCTGCTATGTGATCAAACTCGAACTGCAATTTCTAGACTATGTTTAACCTGCATTAAATTATACCTGCACCTAAAGTCTTTTCTCAAAAAATATCTGTGACTTTAGAGAGGTGAAGAAATATAACTTAAATAATTTGAAATATAAGATAGCTAAAGAAATTGAAACTTAATGTCTCTAAACCTTCATGAATGGGTTTACAGTGTCTTAAATACCAAAATGGACCACATAATGTAAAAATGAACAAATAAAGAAAAATGTTAAGCTTAACAAAAAAGGGATTTTAAACTGGAGACTTTGATAAAACTTTTGTTTTAAATGTGATTCACTGAAGGGTGGTAATATTCAAGTATTTATTATTTATTTATATTTTATAATGTAATAATGTTTTAATATTTTATATATGGACAATTAAAATCTTAAACTGGATTCCAAGAGATTGTAAAAGACCCAGAAAGAGACCATATGTGAGATGGATGGATGAAATAAGAAAGTGTGCAGGGGTGATGTGGAGAAGAAAAGCTAAAGATTGGAGAAGATGGATTAAACTCGGAAAGATCTTCATCCTGCAGTGAATTGATAATGGTTGATCATGATGATGATGATGATGATGATATGTTTTATTGTAAAATAAAATCCAGCCTTCTGTCTCTCTTCTCATAAATTCTGACAATTTAAATAATAAATTGGAATTTTATATTAGTAAGATAAGAGTTCTTATTCTGTCAAATTACTTGTGATATGCTTTAATAATGCTGTTGGTGTAGAATATCCTCTTGTGGATTTCCCAGTATTGGGTGGTGCTCTGATTTTAAACCTAATATAAGTTCATAATCCAAAAGAGATTCTAATTTCTCTTCAATTAATTAGAATCAAGTTAATTGTTGGGAAAGGTGACCATAGTCTATAATATTTTTATGAATATTGGTAAGTTCTGACCATTAGTATCATTTATGATTAAATTATATTTTTCTGCTATTTTGTTCATCTCTGATATTTGGATTTAAATGTAAAATCTCAAAGATTATCTTTTATTATTAAGCATTAACTTTTTATAGTCATAGGAATATTATAATTTATGCTTAACTTTGATGATGATCATTTTTGACAAATGCTAGGATTATTGCAAAATATATATTGAAGTGGTCAATCTGATACTCAGATTGAGCTTCACAGCCCACTCAGAATCTCCCATCACCAAACCATATTCAAACTCTATCCTTATGCATATATACACATTTATTAATACATTTTATTTTTGCTTAATTATTAAACTAATCACTGATGTAGATATGTATAAATATCTTAATCTAAATACCATCAATAAATAAATATTTTATTATTTTAATTTGTATATGTGCATAATGGATACATATATTGTAACGGTCAGGTTTGTACATTTGCTCAACAGATTGAGAGTCCAAGCCAGAGAACCAAAAGCTGACCAAGTCGGGATAGTAATACCCTACGTCTGATCATACCTTAACTCTCTCACTCATGCTTCCAAGTCAACCCATCGCGAATGACATGCCAGAGGCTACACTCGATATCTCTTTGATCACGTTCCAGCAATAGCAAAGCAGTAAAACATGAGACATTCCCCCCTTATTACATATTCTATTATATACCTTAACTAGTGATTCATAAGATAATGAGCAAGTAATGAGACTGAGACAAATTTATATTTCATAAATTTAATATAACAATAAATACTCAAGCATAGTAGGTTGTGTACAGCTAGCTCACACGCAGGTGAGTGGATTCTCAGGGTTATAAATAATAATACAAAGCAATGAATGCATGCTCAGAGTTATAAAACAATATTATTACAAAGCATTCAGTGTGTTCTCAGGGTATAAAATAATAGTATAAAGCATTGAGTGGATTCTCAAAGTTATAAAATAATATTACAAAGCATTGAGTATGTTTTCTCATGGTATAAAATGATATTACAAAGCAATAGACTCTTAGTAAGCTTATGTCACCTTTCATGTTGTAATTCATGCCATGTTTTATATGTTTGAAATCGGTTATAGTTAGCTAGAGTAATCGAGTTGATGGATAAATGCTAGATATTACTAATACGTTGAAGATTATATCATTGTTGCCAAGTTTAAAATATTATAATGACTAAGTTTAAGATTATATTATAAATATATTCAAAATCATATTATAGATATTTGCGTGATATAATATTGTTATACAGATAAACGCATTAACTCAGATTCTAGGTCGGATCAAAGCCGAAGTCACTTTCTAGGGAAACTGAACTGAGATGTGGTGGCAGGGGAACGTCAGATTCTAGTGCGTTAGAAACTATACTATCAGATAAGTGCGGCTCGAATGCATTCTTAATGGGGTTTATTACCTAGTAAACGGTTCCCTAACCGATCTGCTTGCTACAATGGAAGAGGCCTTTTTATTAAGAACAGAAGATTGGCTTATAAGCCCTTTGGAAACGCTTTGGTTTCGTTATACAAGAATAAATGTCACATTTGCCTAAACTTTCGAGGCGTGACTTGACGAAATACGAAGAACTGTCGCAGTGGCCTAAACTTTCGAGGCGTGCCTGGACGTGGAACAATCTTGAGATGGGCCATTATAGACATAGCAAGTAGATATGCATTTTTATGCAAATTAGCAATACATTCGCAACGCTAAATTAATATTTAATAAATTTAATTACGCCAAAATCTTAGCTTCTTCAGTGCTACTACCACCAGTCAGTTCATAACTGAGATTATTAAATGATAAAATGATGGCGATAATGAGAATCTGATTTAAGGGTTTTCTGCATAGCTACTTATAGAACTGGGGAGATTAGTTATAGAGTATAACTAGATCTAATATCAAACGGATTGTTAAATAATAAAATGTGAGTTATAAAATAGCTCACGCAAATTTTGATGTTTAAATAAATTACACATCTTAAATAATTCGTCAAAATAGACCTTACTAATAATGAAAAATGGGTTTTAACTAACGATTGCAAATCTATATTTTAAATAGCTTGTGTGAAATATACTTTTTCAGATAACTGGCAAAATACATATTTTAAATCATTTACGCAAATATAATTCTTAAATAACTTGGGCAAAATCTGCGTTTTAAATAGCATACGCAATATATACGTTTTAACTAACTTTAGCAACACTTTATATAACTTTAGAAAAGATGCGTTTTAAATAATAGACGCTAAATATACCTTTTAAATAACTTTAGCAAAACCTTTTCATTTTCAATTAACTGGAGAAAAGCGTTTTAAATAATATACGCAAATATACATTTTTAAATAACTTTAGCAAAACATTTTCATTTTCAATTAACTTGAGAAAAAGATGCGTTTTAAATAATATAAGCAAATATACATTTTAAATAAGTTTATCAAAAGATTTTAAATAACTTGTTTGGGCATTATAAATATCGATTCACTCTATCACATATAATTCAGAAAAGAGTCTTAGCTATATTCTTTATATCGCAATATTGATATAATAAAAGTAATTGCTCACTCCCCTCCCCCCAATAATTTATTAACACACCAGACTCCGTTCTGATAAAAACACAGCATAAATCAATAAACATGAACTTAAAATATAAGAATTGCATAAAATGATCGATAAGATAATAATTTAGACATAAAAATTTATAGTATGGTTTTATAGAAACTAGATGTGTGTGATTATTTAAATTATTAATGATCAACGCCTACTCAAAGTTATTAATGATCAAGCAAGAATTGAGTGTGTTCTAAGATTTAAACCATTTTACGATAAACATTTTAGTGGAACATTTAGAAATATTATAAATTATGTGATTTATTTAGCTAGCTTTCATTTAGTATACGTTTTAGTTAGGAAATGTAATATTTTGTAGAAAGGATTTACCGGAAAGTCTTTAAGGTCTTGTTCATTGCGCTTCTCTTTATATTCAGTCAGGCTGGGCTTCTCTTAGGTTTTAGTCTGGATGTAACTTCGTGAATTTATCTCGGTGGCAGCTTTCTCCATTTCTCTGATCAGGAACTATCTGGTCTCTCAGGTACAGGTTCTTTCTCTTGTGATGGGCATGGTGGAGGTCTTCTTTCATCGGTAGCCGCTCGTGGAAGAGCAAACGGCTGTCTCTGTGTCTTCTAGCCAACGGTCATTTTATAGCAGCTTGGATGATGGTTTTTTAGATTTAGCAGTCTAAACGGCAGGAACAGTTTTCTTAGTTAACTCGGGTCTTCGGAAATAAAATTTGGCAGCAAGCACAAATTTCTCAGCAACAGAAAAAAATTTACACGGATGATGATAGATGATGGAAGAGGCTAGGTTAGAGACTTGGTGGCTATTTTGGGCCCCTTTTTATGCTGTATTTTTGACAGAAGTAACCTCCTACTTCTGAGTCTGCCACATCACGAGATGACTAGTTCGAATTAGCCCTTAACCAAATATCCAGTTTAGTAAAATATTAAATATAGCTAAATCTGGACTTGGAAAGACTCTATTGTTTTAATTGACTTCGTTTTTAAAAGATATACTTCCAAGATAAATGGTCACAAGCAATTTGTATAGATTTATGCCTGACTGAATATTATAATTGGTTATACTTTTTAAATAGGTCAAATTTTGGCCAGAAAGGTTTATTTTTGGAACGAAATGTTAAAACTGATAAAACTTTCTGCTTGTAATTTTAAGCAAACAAAAGAATTGAAAATTATCTAACTTGGAAAATATTCAAAATGTAATACTGGCTTAAATAATTATTTAGAAAGAATTTTGAAAAATAAGTAATATTATAAATTTAAACTTATTATGCTATGATATAGATAAATTTTAATTATAGTTATGTTTATTCAGTTTTAACAAATCGAACAGACTATGCTCGTATATAAATATTTGAGATTGTAATTTTATATTAATGGGACGATTATATACGCACATACTCGCAATATTATAAGCAAAGTTTTTAAAATTTAAGAAATACACGCCATCTGAGTACAACAAATATATACTATTATCAAAGATAATAGGTGAAACAGGTGTAACCGTTTCAATATATCACAGGCGAGGAGAGAAAATGTTTATAATATCAAAATATTCTATATTAATTTGTATTTTTTAAATTATGTTAAATTTTATTATTTATTTTAGTACTTGCGGTCAGAAAAATCTGATACAATCCTGCTGAATATTCTTGAATGCAATTAAGTCAATTTTCCAGAAATCCATTAGTCCAAATTAAAAATGTTATAATTTTATAAAATTAATGTAAGATCCATTAGTGAAAATTTTATCCATTCCAAATTTGTTTTAAAATCTAAGATTATATTTTAAAACAATCATTCAAGAAATTCTTAGCAGGATTTCATTGTCTTAAAACTTACAAAAACAAAGGTGTGCATCCAGTCTGCAAATTGCGGATCAATAAAGTAGATAAATTGCTTTAGGTCAAGTAGATAAAAGCATTCCAGAACAACTTAAAAATCATATAAATAGTGCTGGATTTGAACACCCAAGGAGAACAAGTAATTTAACAAGAGCAATGGTAAACTGAATCCACACATGTTTGTCTCTGATTCAATGTACCATGAGTAGATAAATCTTCACCTTTCTCATCATTCAAGATGCAATCCTTCCCAATGTCATCACCCCAGATCCTGGTGCTCATGAACTATAACCATGTACCTATATGCTAAATGATGAAAGTGCTACCTGTCTAGCCCACCTGAATAAAATTAGATCTAGTCTCCAATGGATGTTTGAAATTATCCAAGAACCACTGTCAATAATGAACAAGGTAATAAATTCATGTTGCTGCTATAACTCTTAAACTTATGTGAATAATCTCAACTTTAAGCTAAATTTCTTGTCTAACCATTCCTTCAAATGTAATATTTTTAACTGATCTGAAGATCAGAAATATCTTATCAACTAGTATAATTTGTAAACTCTTTTAATATTTCTCTTATCATTCCAAAAGCCTCTAGTATATAATTCTAATTTATTATTTCACTTTCATGTGGCAACATTATTTCTAATTTTGATTATTATATTTTATATTTTTGTATTTTAAATAATATACCAAATAACCTCCTAAATTCGCAAGTATGATCGATTTTTCTTTTAAACCCCCTCTTTCTTTTATGGGGAGATCAATTAAGTTTTAATTAAAAACAAGTTTTAATTTCATTAGAGCAAATGCTTGCCAGTTTGGGAGAAAACAACTTACTTATATTATAATGTTCTGTTTTTCCAAGAAATGTTTTTCCTAATTTAATTTAATAGCACTAGTTTTAAAATCATAAAATGTGTTTATTTAAATTTAAATAATTTTTCTCAATAAATAACCACCACCTAACTTCTATATATATATAATTATTTGTAATTGTGATTAAAAGCACTTAAAACCGAGTATTCATGTTTGTTTCAACATTTGTGGGAAGTTATTATGAAATGTAATTTAACAAAAAGAGAGGGGGATTCTTAATTTCCAATAACTTATTATTTTTATTAATGAATTTAAGTTTTCCATTATTGTTTAGTATTCTAATCATACCATTATGCTGGATATTACAAAATATATAAGTATTAATTAATTCTTATTTTAAAAGTTTTATATGTATATGCTTCCAAGCATTGCATGGCCTCCTCATTTATTTATATATATTTGTGCTTCATTCCACCAGGTGTATCAGAAAGCCAAACCCTGTCTCAGATCTCCAAGTCTAAAAACAAGGCTCTTAAACCCCCCTTGGGACTTATTTGTCACATGATCTAACTGCATAGGAGCACTCCAGGAAAATCCTGCCTATTGCTCCTCACAGAAAACTATTCTTTGTTCATAAACTGATTCTGCCAAAGTCTGCAGACATATATCAGTCATTATTTCCTTCAATAAATTTTCAGAAGCACCTTCTAGCATCTGAGACTGGGATCACATAAATCACTACCATGCATGCACTGCTCTCTTAAGTTTTAGTTCCAAATAAAACCCATGAATATCCCTAAGCTGTAATGTTTTGATTCTACCAAGCAGATTTCTGTATGATATTTATTAATATTTTCATGTCTGCATCCTTTTTGCAATGCAATATTATTCTAACTTAACTCTCCCACACACGTTTTTTACTCAGCATATATTAATGATAATCATATTCTGATAATAAAATAAATTTTATTAAGTAAATTTGGTCAAGTGTTATATTTTGTTCTTCTTTCAAGGGGTGGACTTAAGAGTCATTTATATAGTGCTATTAAAATTGTATTTACAGATATTATAGTTTATCGATTATTGGCATATAAATCAGCCACAATAAAATAATAACATTAATGAATATATTTGTCATTTCTTAAATAATAAAAGATAAATCTTATCTTATATAAATGTAGAAGCCAATGACGACAAATGGAGAAATACAATCAAATGACTCATACATATTTTATTTAAATTAATAAACCATACATATATAACAATTTGCAGAATCATTGTTTCATTTATTTAAAATATTATATTTTGATTAATAAATTATGCTTGCTCTGACTAAATGATCTCCCACTAATCCTATATATATAATTAACGTGAAAGGTCACAATCTTTAAATGGGTCAAACTTGTGATATTTTTATACTAAAAAGGTTCCATTATATTATTTCCAATTAGAGTCTCTTTGTGTCTCCATTTTGCGATGCCAGTGGAGAGAGATAAATTAGATCTGTATCATCGGGATTGTTACTCATAAGTTGGTAGATCTGGAAAATAGGCAAATAGGGCAGAGTTTATGAATGTTCATGACTTATGTATCTTGCGCATGATTGGACTTGAGGTAGATCTTGTTATATGAACAAACAAAACCGACTGGTAAAATATATATATGTAAATTTATAAATAAATATTAGAAAATACAGTACTTAAAAGTTTATAAAAAATATATATAAACATCACTTAGGAGAACTTTCAACTATCCTTGTAGTTTTTGTCAACTATAACTTTGAAAGGTCAACTTTCCCATAATTCCATGATGTCAACTTTCCATAATTTTCCAAAATTTGCTGCAGTAGCAAATGTTAAGATCACAGAATTATGGGAAAGTTGACATCATGGAATTATGGAAAAGTTGACCTTTCAAAGTAATAGTTTACAAAAAACACAAGATTTAATCAATAGGCAAGCAGCAAATGTTAAGATCATGGAATTATCGGAAAGGTAATAGTTGACAAAAACTACAAGGTTAATTGAAAATGCTCATAAGTGATATTTATAGATATATTTTTTTATAAACTTTTAAGTACTGTATTTTCTAATATTTATTTATAAATTTATGTATATTATTTTAAAGAAATACAGACATCAATTTGTAATATTATATATATATAATTAAAGGTAATAATAGTTCAACAATGTCATATTGAGTATTGAGGATACTCTCAAGCTCAAACATGACAAAAAATTTTGAAAAGATAAAAGTGGTCATCTTAACTTTAAACTTACATTTTAATTATATAGGCCAGTATATATTAATAATTTCAACAGTATGTAAACAACTTTTTACCATTGCTTAAATATGTAACATGTAGTAATATAATCACACACAGAACATTCTCATTTGAATGTTATCTATAATTCTTTGTAAGCGGAAGTCATCACACTTATATAAGATGAGGATGAATATTATTGTTTAAGTGTTTCAGAGTATTTTCTAGCATATACATATATTATTTGTTGGAGGATTTTTACTCATTAGTTGACTAAATGTTTAAATGATATGGATCACCTCATCCACATTGATAATCTGATATTTATTTATATCATAAATATGATTACTTTGAGTTTAGAGCTTGAATTTATTCAAGATCAAGCTTTATTTTTGTTGTATTCAAGTCTTTAATACAATATCTACACAAATATTAATCAGAGTGGGGAGTTTATTTGACTCACTTCTCGAAACTCATATCTAGAATTACAACATAAATGGAATATCTGGTAATAATTTTACGAATTTCACATAAGGAAAACATCTATTTGAATACTATTTATTTTTTACTTTATTTGAATTTAAAGCGAACTTACACTATAGACATGTTAGATTATGTATGTTTCAAAATTACTGCTTTTTTATTATGAGTGTTACTTAAAATGACAATAATATTGACATAAATTCATTAAAAATAAATCGAATTAAAAATTGCATGCCAATTTAATATTTACATATAGGTTATATAAATTTTTACTGTGTATATTATATAAATTTAATAACTCCATTTGTAAACATTAAATTATCAAACATATTATGTTTCTTTTGTTGAACAACGGATTATTTTGAAATGAAAATTCTCCTAGGCTTTAAAATGTTATAATAAAAATAAAATTGTTATAAATTGTATGTTGAATGATTTTTACTGAAACATTTATTAGAATTTTTTTTCTTTCTATACGAAGTTATATAACAAGTGTTGAAGCTATATAATTGAAAATATATCTGATAATTGAATAAACTGAAAGAAAAACTATATTGAAAACTATTCTAAAGAACTCGTTACAACTGTCTCCGCTTTATTTATAAGTGAACATAAAAAGGGCATATATTTAAACTTTTTGTTTTCTGTTTTAATATAGTAAACTTTAAATAATGCAAACTTTAAACACTTTTTTTAAAAAAAAAATATTAGCTACAATTTACTAACTTCTTTTGACTATGTATGTAGATATATACACGGTATATAAAGATAAAATTGCTCTGAATGGTTTAGCACAAGAGTAGAGTGCTTATTAAATTGGTACCGGGATGGATTTAGGAGCTGAAAGTCCCAGATTAAATTCCATTCTGTTACTTTTGTCCTTTCTGGTATTTAAAACATCAGATATTCTTCCTAATGACTAAATATTTGAGAAAAAGGTAAAATAAAACATAAGATCAGGACTCATATATCTGCCCCTGCTTTCACTAGCAGGATCAGATATATGAGACCTGATCGATTGCTTTAAATTACAAAGTACTATCTAGAATCTTCTCTTTACCGGCAATTTGAATACAGATAACTTATTATTGTTATAAGTATTAGAGTAGCATATATATATGTATGTGTGTGCATGTCTTTAAATATTCCATTTTACTCGTTTATGTGTATGTTTGAGATGAACTATTCTTTTATCCAATTGAGCTCAAAGCAATCGAATTTTCTCTGTGTTAATAATCACATTCATTGCAGTTTTGGTAAAAGATTGCTAAAATTTCTACATTTACATATATGAATTATTTGTTACACATCTCTTTGTAACAGTTTTTTCTTTTTTTAATTTTTTTTAGGTCAGGAAAACAATAAAATTATTTCGACTTAACACTGACACTATAACAAAATCAAAACTAGAGAGGCTCTAGGAAATTAATGGTTTAGCACAGCAACTATTGATGCATATTTTATTAAAATTGCTGGATTTACTTTGATTATTAATCAAAGATATTGGAAACATGTTATGGTATGTTTATCTCAAACCAGTATGTAAAATAAATTACTTTCAATAAAAATAGTACAAATGACATTGGATTTTGCAAATCAGATAATTTGCATTGTGCAGTATTTGAAACCTTCCAATATAAACTGACCCTAACCTTTTTCTTCACCTTCTATATTCATAGATTTCAAATCTCATAGAAATCTTTGAGGATATGCAAAGAAGGATCAACCAAGTTGTAAAGATCTTATTTTATGATATTAAATAAGCATATACTTTCCATTCAGTCAGATCGGAATAAAAAGAACATTTGATTTATATTTTATTTCAACAAAAAAGGGTACTATTGCTTTATGAGATATTCATATTGAATTATTTTCCCCATAAACAACATAAACCATATCTAATCACTTTTAAAACTCACATTCTTATTGTTAAAAGTTATCGTGTTTCAAGATGGAATAAAAAGAAACCCAATTGGAGTCTATATACTCAATTTCTTTTTGTTATAATAATTTTAAATCAGCCAAACTGTTTATCACATATATATTATCAATTCCAAGTTGGAACAAAACTAGCAGTGATTTTTAAATCCAATTTTTGTTTAGTAATAATCCAGAAATTGGTGACAGACTTGTAAATGAAAGTAGAGACAAACTATGGAGAATCATAAATTTGCAAGATGTAATTTTAAGGTTTGGTCATCGTAATGAAGACTTGATGGAAATAAAATTTATTTCCAAAAAATCAACTACTGTGAGTGCTAAGATATTTTCCAATTGTATATGCCAGACTTCTAATGTTAAGATTGATAGAGTGAGAAAAAATATTATTGGAGTGGAATTACAAGCTTCACTTTTATAATATTCCATTGATATTAATTATCCTGATGAAACATATTAATGTTGATGAATTTGAATATGTCTTGGATTATCTTAAATTAGAAAAGACTTCAATAGCATGTAGAGTTTCTACAAATTTGGGACTTAAAGTGAAAACATGGTTGACCAAACTATTCAGAACAATATTTGTACAGAAACTATTCTAAAAATTTAGCATAAAAGCAAAATTATAGCAATTTTAAAACAAAATGAACATGGTAGTGTTCCAAAAAATTATTTCTCAATATCATTATTACATGTTTTCAATAAGCTTTTTGAAGAAAACATCTTAATAAAAATTTTGCCAATAGATAAAAGCCATCTATGTATAGACTAGCATGAATATAGGCCTGTTTGGCAATACTGTAAAAAAGCTTAATTAAAAACTGTACAATGATTATTTATATAAAGCCAGTTTATGATTATGTTTGAAAAGTGATATCTTTCTTTAAAAATTTTTACAATTCATAAATGCTGGAAAACTATTAATTTAATCGAAAAACTCATAGAAAAATTCTAGTCTTAAAGGATAATCATAGTAGATATAAAAATTTACAAAACAGTTTTTTTTAGGATTCTATTCTCTGACCTATTTCATTTAATATATTCATTAGTGTTCTTCCTGCAGGGAGAATGCAGCAAATTTGTTTAGATTGGTTGATATTGCTTTGACTTTCCAAAACAGATTTTTCCCAAAGTAGAAAAATCTCTAAAATGAGGATATACATGACTGAAAGATTGAAAATCATTTTTTTGAAGACTGGGGTCTTATTCCTAATCCAATGATGACAATATGTTCAATTTTTCATCTAAACAATAGAGAACCATCTTGTAATATGTGTATAATCTGTGTGGAAGAAAACTTTCCATATTAAACTTCTGATGGTCAATTAAATATCACCATAAAAATATTACTAGTGAAGTCAAATCTGTTCTTACACAATAATTTCCTACTCATTGACATGTAGAATATTATATAAACAGTTTTTAAGCATATCAGACTTAATAATAACTCAAAATACAGTTTTTCCATCTAAAGCTCATCTTAAATCAAGATGTGCCCCTTTTTTGGATGTAAAACCAAGAATGTATAATCAAATAATTATAGCATAAAAATAGAATTCTTATGATGTTTCAACAGTAAATCAAGATCGATTTATTATTCCTAAATACAATTGGAATGCCATCAACAGATTTAGGGCAGTACATTGTCAATGTGCTATTCTCCTACATAAATGGAATTTGAAAGTCACTGATATATATATATATATATCCATATTTAATGATTGTCAAATCTATGGCTACAATAGAGGAATTGAAGGACTATAAAATTATTGGTCAATTAATTTATTCATGGGAATCCCTACAAGTTCTTTTATGATGTTACATTAGTAATTATATTGTCAAAAAATCTATAAAGTAAATAAATAAATAAAAACTTTGGTAAAAGATTATATAGAAGATTCTACACTTAAATATATGGATTGGAAGACATGTATGTGTAAAAGAAATTTTCTTAAAAAAACAACTTTTGGAATAATATTATGTGGTATATCTTATTGACAGTAATTAGAATACATGATAATAAAGTGAGAAACAAAGAAAGAAATAGCACTAGCAAGGCAATATATTACAATAAAAATATAGTCTCTTGAAGGTAAATTGTTTTTGGTTTTGAAGATAGAGCAGATTATTTATTGTAGATATTAAGACATTAATTAAATACTTTTTTATTATTTAAAACTGCAAATTCATTTTTACATTTAATTACTAAAGATTTTGCTTTACACTAGAGAAAATTAATTAATTTAATTTAACTTAATGTTTTAGTTAAGATTAAAGTTATGATATTACTTTCATTCACTTAAATGTGAAACCACAATTGCTCAGTCCAAACCACTATATAAAATTAAATGAATTACTTAAATCATTCTCTTCCATTTTAAGATAGTAAAATGAAAAATAAATATATGTAATACTGAAATCACTGTTATATTAAAATCAAGCAGAAGTTTAAGTGATTGTCATGGTTGTTCAATGCTCAATGCTTTTTTTTTAAATATAAATGTGTTAGAGCTAGATTCAAAATGGTGTTTTCTCATAATAAATTTGTTAAGAAAAATTGAAACAAATGTATATCTTTTTTGTAGGCTAAAACCAAATAAAACAGGTTATATCAGGTTCCTTTCTTTTTGAGGATTTATAGAAATTTTAAAATAAATATGAAATTATAATCATATGATTCATCATAAACTATTTAGGATTACATTTTTTATATTAGTATTCAATTCTCTCAAGATTTATCAATGTATTAACTCTTCAACACAAAGGTCAATTAATTTACCACAAGTTGAACTTTTCAACAAATTTTGTATTCCGATAATACTCTCTAAATTTCAATTCAGGCTGTAGAAATAATTATTGCTTTCAAAATATTACATTTAGTTCAAAGTTCTTAAAATATGATGCTCATAAATACTTTTATACTATATGAGAAATAATTTTATTAACTGTTTTTTTTTTTAAAATTGCATGTGCTATGACATTCTGCATATATCATTGAAGGTTAACCTATTTATTGTTTATACAAATGTGAATGTAGTAATCCATTGCAACTAACAAAACATATATGTTGTCACTTAATAACTAAAGATAGATTTTTATCAATATATTAAAAAGAAAATTAATAAAATAAAAATAAATTAGTTGTAACAAAAGAAGGGTTTTATACATGTATCAATAATTATGTATTAGTACAATACAAACTGATTGCTGCAAGACAATATTTACATTTGAGCATGCTTAATAGCTGACTTGAGTTATTGGAATTGTAATTCTGTTTGAGGAAAATGTTACTCAAATAGTACCACACATTCTTTGTCGTTAAAATATTTTGTGCAAACAATATTTATAAAAGTGTTTTTGTATTTTGTGAAAAAAGCCTATCATGAAAAGCTATTTATAACATTCTACCGTCATAACATTCTGCCGTCCGTGAAAAATGTAACAAAGAAGCATTTATGATACTGTTATAACAATTAAAAGACTAAACTTAATATTATTATGAGTCTCAATATCCAATGAGATTTTCTAATGAAATAATAAATGTCTAATTTAAAACCACTTTTATTTTATTTGTGGTTATTATTTGTAACATACTAACTATTTTTACTTTGTATAAATATTAAATATTAATTTTTACTATAAACTTCAATGCATGTGTGTATATATATATATTTTGAATAATAATAAAAACTATATAATATATTAATTTTAAAGAATAAAATAAATCAGTTTTTTTTTAATTATGTTTAAAATGAAAGTTGCTTTATTTCAATATATTATGATAAAATATGAACTAAAACAACTGAAAATGATATTAAACTAATTACTACTATATTTTGTAATCCAAAACACTTATTTAGACTAAAGATGACCTCCAAATCAGTAAATTTGCCACTGTATGAAGCATTTGAAATCTGTGACAATATTAAAAATAACAGCAGGTTAGAACTGATACTCTTTTTGTCAATCGATACATCGTCATGTATAATATGCAATAAACCAAATAATAGTCATAAATATCCTATTGCTAACTCTTATATTGACTCTTTTGGGAATTTTCACTAATAATGAGGACAACTGAAGTAGTAAGAGTTTGAAGAGGTTTTTCTAATTTTTTTTATTCAAGATTAATTAAACAAGCAGTAATAAATAGTTACTTAAGTTAACAAAGGTTTCCATATTTAAAAATGTTTAAAATATTTTTTTGAGAATTTTAAGCTATATTAAGAATTTTCAGTTTCACTCAAAGAAAAATTAACCTCTGTGTGCTATTACTTACAATTTAATGTATTTGGAATATTTAAATAAAGTTAAATTTTTCTAAAGACATTAAATACTTATATTAGATGATGAAAACAATCCAACATATAAATACAACTAAAACACCATCATCACAAACCTTCAGGAAAACACTTAACCTTATGAGTTTGATATCATTATATATTATAAATAAATAAATATTAGTTTTTATATATTGATTAAAAATCCTAAAGTTATTAATAAAATAACAGATATTTGAATGTCCAAAATTTATAGAGTATAAGCTGTTTGTAAATGAATCTCCTGGAATGCCTTGAGCTTAATCTAGTTTTGATGTTCCCCAGTTGTAAATACTAAGTAAAGCTATCAGATCAATTTATTACTTAATTTTAAAAAAATGATGAATCATTTGTTTCTTTAAAAATAAATCTTTAAGTTTAGTCTCTAGCATTCTTAGATATTATAATCACAAATCATCATTGTTTATTGTAGTTTTTAAATAAAATAGTTAAAAATTTAGCCAATGAATTTCTTTGTGACAGAACATATTTTTTCTTTTCTTCCAACCTTTTGCATTTCTCGGCACTGCTTTCTCTACGATTAAATAAAATAAAAATGTTAAATAAATAGAAGTAAATAATAGTAAAATTAAAATAATTTTTTGGCATAAATTGTTTTTAATATTCAATAATACTAATGATTTTTACAATGTACCAAAATGCAGAAGATTTTAGTGGTTTGAGTGGATTCCTGTATTTAGCATAACAATAATATGGTATATAAAGACTATCTTGATGACATAATGTTTCCATTACAAAAAACTGTCACTAAAAGCACCACAACACCAAATGCAAAAGTTAAGAATGTTTTTATTTCATTCATCTAGTTTGCAATATATAAGAAAAAAATAAATGCACTTATTTGACTAAATTATTAATAATGCTTAAATGCACAGAGAATTTTAAATATTACTTAGGATATTTTCTGAGGTTAGAAACGGAAATTTTATTGGTCAATTATTAAATAGTAAAAAGTATTTTATGGTTGTTTATCATTCAATGAATGGCAAATTGTCTAGATAAAGATGGTACCTGTGTTGGTGGTTCACAGAATGTATTTTTTGTAATGTGCTAACTTTTGGAGCCTCTAAAAATTGGATATACATGCATACACTTCTTGCATTTGTTGCTGACTATAAGTTTGTTAAATCAAATGACGTTTTAAGCTATGGGGAAACTTTTCTGCCAAGTGCCATTTGGATATTTATATTATCATTCATGAGACATACATAATTATTGACAGATAAATTAGCCTGCTATATTTGACCAAAAATTTAATTAATTAATGCTTAATCTTTAGGGTTGGGCAATCTTTTCAATTTCTAGACCAATTTCAATTTCCCCTTTTTAAACAAGAGCCATAATTTTTTTGTGAATTAAAACTAAAGTGTCATCACTATTATTAATAATCATTCCACATTTAATGACAATTTTTCTAATTTGCCTTGTAACTTTTCTTTGTGACACATTTATATTCTCAAATTTCTTTCTATATTCAGGACAGATAAATTTTATAGTAGCTGGAAAATGCAGTCTTTTATAAATTCCCCTTCAGAAAAGATTTTCAAATGGTCTGACTTGTTTATATCTTTTATAAAATGTCACCTTTTTGATGCTTTTTTTATTCAAGTTTACTCTTTAAATATTTATTTTTTGCTCAATAATTTTATTGTAATCAGAATGTTTTTATAAATTGTGCCTCTTAATGTTGTGTTTTTTATTAACTGAAATATTTTCCAGACATATCAGGCACATTGGTTTATTATTTCTTCACATGATCACCATCTCTATACTAGCACATAATTGTTGTAAACAAAGGCAAAACTCTCCATTCAGTAGTGCCACCCTGTGCCAAACAGAGTAATCAATAGATGCCAGAAAACTTGTGCATAAAATCCCTATCTAGTGCCTACTCATCCAATATCCCAGACTAGATAAGGATTTTATGCACAAGCCTTCTGGCATCTATTGATTACTCTGTTTGGCACAGGGTGGCACTACTGAATGGAGAGTTTTGCCTTTGTTTATTATTTCTTTCTATAAAAAATATTTATTGGTCCATTTCTTTTGAGTTGTGCATTTTTCTGTATCAATTTCTTTTATCTTATTCAGTATAATTACCCTAATAAAAAAATTACATGCAAAATAATAATAATAAAACAAAGTAAAATTTGAGTTTTATTTTTGCTAAGTATATCTTTGTCTGCAAAAATCACTGCAAAAACAAACAAAATGCAATCAGCATTTTATATTAAATCTGTAGTCAGCTAGATCAAACACTATAGATAACTAGTTGGAATATTGCACTTTTGATGGAATAAACTAGAACAACTATAAAGATTGAAGGGGAAAATAACATGTCATAAGAAAATAAATAATTTACATTATTTAGTTCTTAATTCACTACTTTCACTAAGCATGTGTTTAAGTACAAGTTTTATGCAGAGTCATTTATATACATTTTACAAATTGTCTGAGGGCCAAATTGAGAAATTTCAAGAGCCAGAGATAACTTTCAGGCCTGAGGTTCTCCAGCCCTAAACAAATAAAGTAATTTGATAATTTAGATATAAAAATGTATATATGAGAACGGCTTAAAAATTGCTTACAATTGTTGGGAAAAAAATACTACAGAGGTGAAAAAAAAATGAAATTGTGAGAGAAATAAATTATGACTACTTTGTAAAGATTAATGCTAATAATTTAATAAGTAAATATTCATAAGTATCCATGTTATATGTGGATCATATATGTACATTAACACAGACAAAATATTTTTTGAAAAAAAAAAATTTTTTTTTCATGAAAGTATCTGCCTGGATTATTTTATTTGCTTTGCCATGTTAAAAGTTTAAAATTAAAGATCAGTTAAAAAGCAGTAGAAAAGAGGTTAAAGTACTCATCTTATATCCACTTGAACTTCTTTTACTGATTTAGATAAACTGGAGTACTTTACTATCACATGTTTTAGACGTAGTGTAGATAGTTTCTCATATAGATTTAATTGATAAAAATTCTATTTGCAATGCAATTAGTTCTTTTAAATAATTTCTACAAATATTTAAAGAATATAAATGCTAATACTTTACATTAAGGTTTATGACAATTACAAATATTAATATAAAGTTTAATTACTGTACTTAGAATAATTTGTTTTATATGTTTTACATGATATATACAAGTTAATATTGTTAGCGGCGATACGACAGCTAAAGCAAATATTGCTTACAAAGTTTAGTATTACTGTAAAATGGAAATAAAAATCCAGTATGTTTTTTTTATGTAAACAAATAATAAATTTAATATATTATTTAACAACAAATATATTATTATAACTTTTTTTTTCTTTTTGCAGTAATGTATTGCTACTCTCTTCACTATAAATTTAAATCTAAGAATTAACAATATAACATTATAAATAGTAACAAATATATTTTGTATTTGAATTACAAAATTTTAAATACACGTATATAAATATTGTACAGTAAATGAAATTATGACAATATGCATTTTCACAGTCATAAGGACAATCTAAAGTAACGATGTGGATTTATATATATAAACATAGTTTATTATATATTTATTATTAAAGTATATTTATATTAAAATGGATACTTTTTTTTAGTAATCACTTATTTACACATATTATAATGGTCAGAATCTTAAATGAAAGTGTTTTTCAATATGACCACTAGGTACTTGGATTGCTGAAGATGTGAGATGCTACAAAAGTAATATTTAATTACTGGTTTCAACAATTCTTGAAATGCAGTCTTCTACTCTGAATTTTCTCAATGTAATGAATGATGGTGTTCCCAATATAATATTCTTCAACATTATAAAATAAATATATAATAAAAAAACAAATGAAATAATTACATTTTTGTTCTCATCTTTTCTCCTTTTCAGTTGCAACTAACCCATAGCACGATTATTTCCCATATAACTCAGGAGATCATTATTATCTCTGAACTATGTAATGAATAAAACATCAATAAAGAAAACATTATTTAATAAAGATAATTATAAATTTTTATATGCAAAACTATTTGCAATCTTACCATTGATTGATGAGCCAATGTCCTCTACTTCAATTTAATATACCAATAAATTAACTTTATATATGAGTTAGTTTTCTTTTGATGGGGTGCACAATAATATTATATAGTTGTAACAGGTATTTGAAATGAGCTTAACTTTCATGTTTATACTCCCTAACTAATCACTTTTTTAATTAATTGACTTTACATTTAAAAACTAACTTTATTTAGTTTAATATTCATTATATTATTGAATCTATTGCAATACTAACAATGATGTGGGCATATTATATATATTATTGTAATTTTAACTTATGTGTGTGTATGTTTATGATTTTGAAGCATGCTGTTTTGTTAATGAATTTTATTCCAATGTTTTACACATTCTTTCCTTTTGGGATGATGTCTTATTTGTAACTTTAAATTTTTAAAATCTTTTCAGATCATCATATTAATAAGATATCCAGATTGCATAATACAATTAAAAGTATCAGAATTACAATATCATATAGATAGCATTAAACAATAAAATCACAAGGAAATATATATGCTGACATCATTGATCAACATCTAATATAACTAAATATATAAGACAATAATAGATCTTTGGTCAAATTAGAAGTATGTAAATTAACAATTTTAAAATATCTTAATAAAGACAAGTGTAACAAAGCTATATTAACTGCATATTCCAAATAGAAATTACTTTATGTTAATTGCTCAAACATCTTTATATGGCTCATGGTGTGGGATTATATTAAATGTTCATAAATACCGATTAAAGATAAATCCACAGTAAACTATTTTAATTCAAATAAGATAACATAATGACAGGTAAGTATATTCACTGACAAAAAAATAATAGAATGTTTTATTATATTTAATATTATTTCACAAAATATAAATGAATATACAACTCTGTATTTAACTATCCAAATCTTTTCACTATTATTCAACATGATTAATCCAAATTGCTTGCAATATCAGTAATAATAAATGATTATTGTTATAAAAATACATTCTGATTATTCAATACTTTGTGTCTCACTAATTTTATTTAAATTAAGTAAAATGGAATCATAAATATTTCCAGATAATTCTAATATTGATATAAATTATTACAAGGGCAAACCCTTAAAGATTTGAGATTTGCATTATATATGTACATTCACAGACATTCATTTATGTTTTAATGTATTTGAGCTAGTTTTAGAAAAATAATGGTAATTTATTTATATGTAGAGCTTGATGTTCATGTTTAGTCATTGAGATTAATCTCTGGATGGTGCAAAGGTCATTATCACCTTTAAAATCCATTTACTGTACTTTATCTCTTTATGTAGAGATTAATATTAATAGATAGTTGGCATGTACACTCATGGTACCATATGACCAGAGAATTGATAATGATCAGCATGTATTAGGATCCCAGCATTATTCTATATGATAGATATTTTAGCATTTAAATATGTGCATCCAGGTGATTGTTGTATATCATGCCCTAAGTTTGGCATTGACTATAGAATCTCTTAAATTCAGTCACAAGGGATAACTATTGATTATTCTTGTTTAATCTGGTGATGCAATTAATAAGTATAATTGTTATAACCATGCTCCTTTTGTCATACAATAAATGACAAATATTTTCTCCCTTACATAGACACAAGGTTTTTGTTAAAACTAATCTTATTCTATATTCACTTACTTCAATGATTACACTTTCAGATAGATGTTTCTAAATCAAATAACAGTTTCAATTAATAACCCATTCTAATAAAAATACACTTCATAGATAGTTTTTCTCATAGTTGTTGAAGGAGTATTACGAACATTATTGCTTTCCAAATCCTGTTTTAATAATTTCCATTATCAAATGAACTGTTAGATTCTTCATGACTTTTCTTAATTGTTTGCTTTTGATATAACCATGCAAAGAATTGTATTTTGATAAGTTCTAGGAATGGTGAGTAATGATTAATGAATGATAAATCTTGTCTTTCAATCCTTTTATATCATGTTCTTCTACTTAGATCACAGCCTGATCATCTAACTCCATAAATCAATAGCTTGGTTTTCAAACCACTTATGATTTTTTCTTTTCTTAATTTGTATCAGGAGATATTTTTCAATTCTCAGTATCCAAGTAAATTGTTTTTTGCTAAATCCTTGCTCTTATTTTTAAATTTACAAAAGCTGATTTTATAACATGTTTAATTATTTTAATTTTTGGTTTTTTTTATTTTGCATTTATCTTACAAAATAGACAATAGATAATTAAAGTAATAAATCATGAATTATGATTTTAATAAATTATCTCTTGCAGCAAAATAATTTCAACCATGATTTGCAATTTCTAATATTTTTCCTATTATTGATAAACCAAACTATAAACTACACAACAAATCTATGTAAGCACAGAAAGAATGACACATTTTCCATTTATATTCTGTTTGAAAAAAAGGCAGATTCAAATTTTTTGTGATTATACACTATGAAATTATGTAATACTGAATATTTAATTGTTGAATACGTTAAAATATATTTCATATCCAACTATAAATAGTTTACACCTTCCCCCCATTCTTGATTACACTTAAACAATTAAAGTGATCTGAAATATACATGATAATACATTATTAAATTACAAAATTATTCATTAATAGACATCTGTACTCAAAACAAATTTATAAAGAACATTTATTTATTTTATATGTTACTTTTACTTTTAATGTTTTATATAAGGTATATGAGCACAGACTTTCACACAACCCACCACTCTTCACTCTATCTCATAACACTTATACACTTGAACACATATATGCCCAAAAGATAAATAATCATCTTTATACATATTTCATGCTAAACCAGCAGTCGTTGGTCCAGATTACCATCTCTACACATATATGATATAAGTGCTGAGATATATATTAAGATAGCCAATCTTTATACTTTAATGGACAAGCTTCAATCTACTCCACACTCCAACTTTTCAACCATCCATCCAATTGAAAATCTGATAATGAAATGCTCAAAGACCACCTGACCTAAGGTCAATCTGATCCCTCAAGTACAGGACATAATCCATTTAATACATATACTAGGGATGGGCAGACATCTCTACAATGTAATAACTGAAACATAGGTTTATTATTTACCTGTGTATATATATGTAATATATAGGGTATATGAGCACAGACTTTCACATGACCCACCACTCTGTCTCATAACACTGATACACTTAAACACATATATGATGAAAAGATAAATAATCACCAATATACATATTTCATGCTAAACCAGCAATCATCAGTTGGTCAGACAACAATAATAGATATTGCAACAGCCTTCTCCCCCATAATGCCTTAGAATTACATATTGCTTGGAAAATAAATTATATCTTAGTATAAGTTCAGCCTGTGTTTTTTCTATTAACCTTTCCAAGGATCTCTTCATTATTGGCCAAGTGAGGTAAAACTCTGAAACTTTTAATTGGTCAATTGACAAACTCTTTGATAGAAATATTTTCATCTTTTAATATATATTAATTTTAGTTTCGTTTTCAAAAAGTATATTAATTATTTGTAATGTTAGGAAAGTAAACGAATGTTTTTTCAAAAATATATTTTTATTTCTATTTTATAGAAATATTCAAAAGCGGAAAAATCAAAGAAAATATTATGAGCAAATTACAAGCAATGCAAACGTCATTTATATTCCCTCCCAGATTTACGTCAAGGAATTTTTTAAGAATTTTTTAGTAAAATCTTAGCGTTTTTCTAAAAATAATTATATTTTCAGCATATTTTAACCAAAATACATTATAATATGTAAATAAATACCAGAAAAATATTCTAAAACATTAATCTTTGTTTGAAAATTAAATAAACAGCTTGGGGCAATCTAAACTCTTGACAGGATGTCAAAATTATTGCTATCGCTGGTTTCTTTTTCAATTTACAATTGTGTAAAGTATACAATTTTTTAATAAAACCTTACTACTTTTGTAAAATAACTATATTTTCAGCAGATTTTATAAAAATAATTTATGATATGTGCGAAAAATAATAAAAAAAACACTCTAAAACATATATTTTCATTTTCAGCAGTGAAAAAATATTTATCAGAATCATCAGCCAATAAGCGTTGAGAATGGATGGCCCAACCAATCAGCATTGGCCTTCTTCTTTTGTTCAACTTAAAACACTCCTAGTATTGATTTTTTTACTTGTAAAATAATTCAAGAGAGGGCAGAATCTTACAGGACTTTTTCTAAACTTTCCAATGAGTATAAATATGTCACCATAGCTCAAAAAATGCCCGATTTAGAGCGATCCAAAGCCTTTGACACAAAAATGCATTGAACCTCATTGAAAGGTTAATATATATGGATACATAATGGTTCAATGATATGAGGGGTTATATTAATAATAACATCAGCATAGGCATGGTTACAATATCAAATCCAGTTAGGGCTTTGAACATTCCATGGTCAATTTTGCAATAAAATGGTTAGGTGAGAAGATTGAAGCCTGACCACTAAAGTTTGAGGAATTTCTATCTTAATGTAAACTGAGCATTGACTGGATATATACATGGAAGATTATTACCTGCCCAACTGATATATATATATACTGTAACAATTATTTATCAATTGCCATTTGTAACAATATTTTATAAATTAATATAAATATGTATTATTTAGATATTTGAAATTATTAAATTAATATAAAAGATATGTATTTGTAACTATAATAAATATTTAGATAGGGGAAATTATTAATTATTACATATATGCCTATCCAATCTGTACCATGTGTAACTATATCAATTCATCATAGCATAGATAAAAAAATTATAGAATCACTGTGCCACTTGAAAATATTAGCATTAAAGATTCTTGGTATTTATTTATATATTGGGGCAGTCATTTGAACAGTAAAACATACTGACCATTGTCATCTAATAAAAATAATATCAAATATAGCAACTGAATAAAAGTACCCACTGTGAGATTCCTGGAGTGCCTTATGCTTATCTCCAATACTAGGTTCTTCTAACAAAGAATCCTTCCTATCCTTCTTTCCAAATATACAAGACCATTCATGGTCATATGCACACACGGGTGCTATTCATGACAACTTATAAAAAAAATATATTTTATAAAACTAATATTATGAAGTTGGAAAGGGATGATATTACTCTTTATTCAGTTTAGCTAAGTACATGTGTTTTCCCATGAGCGCCACTAGATTGTTTTCAATCTAGATAAGTATCTATTTATAGTGTACTTGAGTTCAAACTCATTCAGTACATATTTATTACACATGACTTGGATGACTATTGAACAAAAATGACATTCTTACATTTTATCTATATTGATAAAATTACAAGATCCCAATATTACCAAAGTTTATACTACAGATCAAAGATTCTTATAGACATTGCTAGCTCATTAGCGTATATTGATGAACAGACATGTATAATACTATTAATGGCTTCCAAACAAGCATGTGAAGACCATTATTGATATTGATGGCCATATAACTAGATTATTTATCACAATAAAGGTAATAATGATGATGATGATAATAATATCATAATAATGATTATAATAGTGATGTCATAATAATGATTATAATAGTGATGATGATACCAGCCATGGCTTATTAATAAACTCACAACAATAAATTCATCTTTATAAACTTATAGGCATCTATTAAAATTATCCTATTTCATACTGGGATTTAATAATACTAATGGTGATGATTGATCATCATGAATCTCTTTGCATAATATTCCACTTTATATAAACCCCTCTTTACTAAAACATATTCATTACGCTAAACGTTAAACTTAATGATTATAATTTATTAATGATGATTGATGGCGATTATAACTTTTATATAGTATTATTTGAAACATTTTTAAACTAATAACATGATATCCTTCTTTGATGAGGATGATCTAAATTCATGGACACAACACAATTTTAGCTTTCTATGTTGAACTATAATTATCAAAATTTAGTTATTCTCAAGCATAATCCTTAAATACCTAAATATCAACATTCTAGTTTACCTATTATTTTGCGGACGCTTAATATTTGCAAGTGATTGCTCAATATATATAAATGGTAATACTTAATAACTGCGAGCAATGATGCTGAATTAAAATGATAGAATTAAGAAAAAAGAAAAAAAAAACCAAAAAAACACAATATTCTTAATAATAACTCGGAAACCAATTATGATATATAATTATATTTTATTAACACTACTACTCTTTCTTTCCTTCTTTACAATTAAATCGACAATTAAATAAATGGTTTATTAATATAAAAATTTATATAAGTATAAGCAAATAAACTTAATATATAGGTTTGTCACTTTTCTTGATATCTCAAAATAAGCTGACTTAAATCAATATTAAAAAAAAATTACATATTCTATAAATGCTTATATAAGACTTTTCTTACTTATCATATCATAAAATAAATTTCAGGTGAAACTTGTATGTGTTATTTCATTTCCATTCAAATGTAATGCCTTACTTTTTAATTTACCATTTTAAACTAATCATATATAACCTATTCTTTAATGTGTTTGGATAAACAGTTACACATTCACGCATTCGGTAATGTTAACATATATGTTTAAAATGTATACCCATAAATTACATATATAAAAATATCTTTTCTCTTTTGCAACCTTATAGCGAAATTGAAACAAAATACATATATTAATTTTTAATATGCAACAAGATAAAATAAAAATAAAAAAAAACATTATAAATGCATACATCTATAGGTTGCTCATTATCATTAACAACTGAAGAACAATTAAATAAAAAAAAACATTTCAACATTACAATATATAAAAAAAATAATGAAAAATTTAAGTTTAAAGATTTAAACTATGTTTGTGCTATGTTGTGAGATATTGCAAATAACTATAGATAAACAAGTCTTTAATGTTTCTGTATCAAAAAAGAAAATTGCTTTGACCAGTAAATTAAGGTTTACTTTTAATAAGCAAAAGAATAAAATCGGTTAAAGAAAGTTCATATTTACCCATCTACTTTTTACTTCTTATTAATGTCCTGAATTTGAATTTTAGACTGCTTTTCTTTGCTCACCAACAAAAAAAAAAAAAAAAAGTTATTGCAGATACTTTTAAGATAATGCTGAATCAATTGACTTTCTTGTTTCTTCAATTCCATTATTATTCACTGTTGATTGGCTTCCTTCTACCATAAAAAAAAATTATTATAAGTACTTTGAATAAGTAGGTACCAGTGGATTTGCTTGTCTCTCTCCTTTAAAAAAATAATTGCTGTCGACACTTTAGATGATTGAGGTAAATCAACAAAAATTTGATTTATGGCTTCAAACCTGGTTCTACATAGCTGTTTTAAATTTTCTTTTCCTCCTATTTCCCCTTCTCCATTGGTTCGAAGGCAGTGAGCTTTTAATAAGACATGAACTAGGAACAAAGCATTCCATATAGCTTGCGTGGTTGGCTTCAAAATTTATCATTTTGTTGGTTATTACTGGATACATGATTTCATAGACAGATCAGCGGTTTTGACTCATTCTGTATTAATCAGGAAGCAGAAAAAATGGTTTAGCAATGCAGAGGCATATTATGCATAACCAAATATGTTAATATCATTTTTATAATTATTACTAGCTTATAATAAATTCAATCTTGTTCCATTTCTCTCCTATTCTTTAATATTGCTTGAAAATTGCTTTATATAAACGCACATTTCATTTGCTCTTTTTTTTTTTTTAACTTTCAAAGAGTGAGAGAAAAAAAATTAAAGCGTTCACTCTCTTTTACAAAAAAAAAAAAATCTGAGCTTACATTTCTGCTTAAGAATTATAACACGGAAGGACCGACTGAGTTGAGTCTCAAAATAATAATAATAATTTAACTGATCATCTCTCTAAAGAAATTTATTACTGACTGATCATCTCTTTAAAAAATTTCAGATTAACTGCCTAAAAAAATTGTTTTAATCGTTTATATCGCGAAAAAACATCTGGAAATCTTTATCTTAAAAAAAAAATCAAAGCTTCACAAGTTTGACGGTCACAATCAATGACGACTTATAATTGATCGTTATCTACATCAAAGCACCTCTTTTGTAAAAATAATCTTAAGAAACAGATAACAACAAAGCTGGCCATCTATAGACATCATAAATAAGTGTAAAAGCATCTTTGTCTTTGTACCGATCTATTCATTGTTTCACACGTGTACAATGTTTATCTCCTAATCTAACAATTTTATTTTACACCTTTCTGATTTACTCTCTTTTAACAAAATGAAAATTAAATAAATTTAACACATATTATTTAATAATAAAAAATATTATATAATAAATCACACAAAAAACGAACTGCTTATTCATAATAATAAATCTATACATATAAATCTCTGTATGTATAAAAGAATAAAAAAAAAATTTTTTTTTAAATAATTGAATACTGTATGTATATGTACATTTTGCCTCACCCCCAAACAAAAAAAAAAATTTTGAATATAAAAAAATTGCTTAGGTCATGAGTGCCATTGGTTTTAGGCTACGTACATTATATGTGCCTTTTACTCCTTCTGACGATTCTAGTACAAATGCATTTTCCCCTTTTCTTTCCTTTAGCATGAATGGCCCTTCATATATATTATAGAACTTTTTGAATGTATGCTTCTGCGGGTCTACTTTGCATTTGCTGATGGGAATCATTCCCAGGCCTACCTATGTTTGGTTTGCTAGGTTTCATGGGATAGTGTCGGCCTAGTTGGTTGTTTATAATCCTAATGGTGGAGATCTTATAACTATATCTCTCCTCCATCCTAGAATAACCTTTCATTTTCCTTTCTGCAACTCCCAGGGCATCCAATAGGTCTACCACTCTCATTGGGGAGTGCACCTCTTCTATTACCATATATATATTCCCAGGCATTCCTATGTTTGGTTTGCCAGGTTTTGTGGGAAACTGTCTGCCTAACTGGTTTGTTCCCATTCTCATATCGGAGACTTGATAGCAATAGCTCTCCTCCTCTCTATGATAACTTTCAGCTATCCTTTTAGTAGCTCCCAATGTCTCAAACTTGTCTGCTACATTTACTGGGGCATATACATCAGCAGCTATCTTTAATTCTAAGAAACTAGCTTTACTGACTACATCTTTCCTGAGGTCAATTTGTTCCTGTACAGTGGCTACCTTTATTTCTAGGTTATGTATCTCACTGTATATACCCTCTTTGGGATTACATTGTTCTTGAACAGCAGCTACCTCATCATTTTCATATGGCTTGATTACAGTCACATAACTCTCTGGCACTATTTCTTGTTCTGGACTGGTCATCTTATTATCAGTTTCTTTACCTAAATCAGTTACTTGATTATTAATTTCCTGTGATGGTTGATCCATTTTATTATCAAGACTATGAGATTGTCCTTTGATAGACTCATGCATTTTTTGGAAGTGATGATCCAACATCTGGTTCATTTGGTTTATGCCCTCTTTCATTTCCTTCATCTCTTGTGATTGTTGATCAAATTTATTATCAAATTTTTGATTCATTTGGTTCATGCCCTCTTTCATTTCCTTCATCTCTTGTGATTGATGATCAAATTTCTGATTTTGTTGATCAAATCTCTGATTCATCTGACTAATGAAAATTTGCATCCACTCTGGAGGGCCTTGCTTCTCTACTTCCATTCCCTCAAAAGTTAATTCCTTTTCTTGCTCCATCATAAATTTATAAAATATTTATATTACTTATTTCTGTTTGATTTAGTATATTCTGATTTATTCTGTTCTGATTTATTGTTCTGCTCCCTGATTTCCTATACATCCAGAGTCAAACACCTTTATCTATCCTCATATACCCTAAAATTTTCAACCACTCTTTCTCAGCCATAATTCTCCCCATCAATCTATCTATATCTTTAGTGCCTTTAATTAACTTAACCTCCATCATCACTCTTTTTCCTTTACCTATATATGATTGATAAAGTATGAGGTCATAGTACTATTTAAAACATTTATTTAAGAAAAAGCTATCTCTGTATTGGTGTGTCCTTTTTATGCCATCATTTATCTAGTTTTTCATGCTTTTATAAAACTTAACTCTCTCTATGCCCTTTTTAATACACTAAGCAAAAAAAAAAAAAAATTTCTTATATAACATATGTGCTAGATTTATAACAGAGTTCATGTCTCAAGTCATTTATATACTCATCTATCCTTCTAGAGATCTGACAGATATTGACAGCCAAAAGAATGATTAGCAATTCACAATCATGAGATAGACAAAAGAATTCAATCACCGCACTTAAAGCACACAATGCTCCATGAACACTCAGATGATCACCCCAATTCAATCACTCTAAGCTACTACAACCCATAATAGTTTATTGCAAACACTGTTGCATTTCCCTGCTTGCGTCCAAGTCTTAGGGGCTTTAATTTGTCAAATACTGCCTTGCTTATTTTTAAAGTCTTAGAGGCAACAATTATATATCAGTAAAACAAAATACTGCCTTGCTCTCTCTGGAGTCTTAGAGGCGAAATATTATGTATCAGAAAATTATGCCTTGCTCTCTCTGGAGTCTTAGAGGCGAAATCATGGCAGGCCTACTGTTAACTGCTTCATGATAAAACAACTGATATTATAATCTGGGTTGGAGCAGTGAATGAGATAAATCAATCACCAGTGGCATGAATACATCACATTCTCAAGGCAATGACAAAAATTCTCCATCCATCATCACAACCGTAACACAACCAACCAAACTCCAACAATCAAATATCCAATCCAACCTCCAAAATCATAAATTTTCTATAACACAAACTTTTCAAATATGAACAAAATTATTATTCCACACTTCAAGGCTATTAATATTTCTATGCTTATTTAATTGATAAGCAAAAAAATATATAAAAAAAAAACAGTGTTATTAACTTTAACACATTATAAGTTGTGATATCATTATATTTTAAAAATTGAAACTAAGCTCTATAATGACTGTATTCATTTATCATCATCAAAAATGCAATAACAGTAATCATCATCATCTAAACATCAGGCCAAAATATTTGTATACACTAATAATAAAAAAAATTGCACAGAAAAAAAAAAATTCTTTTTTTTTTTTTTTTAAACTATACATCTGTCATCACTATATACTACCCATCTCTCATGTATGTGGGGTATTTCAAGCCATTATTTGGCTTATTTCGAGCCCTAGTTGGTGCGCCATTTGTAACAATTTAAATAAATCAATTGCCATTTGTAACAATATTTTATAAATTAATATAAATATGTATTATTTAGATATTTGAAATTATTAAATTAATATAAAAGATATGTATTTGTAACTATAATAAATATTTAGATAGGGGAAATTATTAATTATTAGATATGTGCCTATCCAATCTGTACCATTTGTAACTATATTAATTCATCATAGCATAGATAAAGAAATTATAGAATCACTGTGCCACTTGAAAATATCAGCATTAAAGATTCTTGGTATTTATTTATATATTGGGGCAGTCATCTGAACAATAAAACATACTGGCCATTGTCATCTAATAAAAATAATATTAAATATAGCAACTGAATAAAAGTACCCACTGTGAGATTCCTGGAGTGCCTTATGCTTATCTCCAATACTAGGTTCTTCTAACAAAGAATCCTTCCTATCCTTCTTTCCAAATATATAAGACCATTCATGGTCATATGCACACACGGGTGCTATTCATGACAACTTATAAAAAAATATATTTTATAAAACTAATATTATGAAGTTGGAAAGGGATGATATCACTCTTTATTCAGTTTAGCTAAGTACATGTGTTTTCCCATGAGCGCCACTAGATTGTTTTCAATCTAGATAAGTATCTATTTATAGTGTACTTGAGTTCAAACTCATTCAGTACATATTTATTACACATGACTTGGATGACTATTGAACAAAAATGACATTCTTACATTTTATCTATATTGATAAAATTACAAGATCCCAATATTACCAAAGTTTATACTATAGATCAAAGATTCTTATAGACATTGCTAGCTCATTAGCGTATATTGATGAACAGACATGTATAATCCTATTAATGGCTTCCAAACAAGCATGTGAAGACCATTATTGATATTGATGGCCATTTAACTAAATTATTTATCACAATAAAGGTAATAATGATGATGATGATAATAATATCATAATAATGATTATAATAGTGATGTCATAATAATGATTATAATAGTGATGATGATACCAGCCATGGCTTATCAATAAACTCACAACAATAAATTCATCTTTATAAACTTATAGGCATCTATTAAAATTATCCTATTTCATACTGGGATTTAATAATACTAATGGTGATGATTGATCATCATGAATCTCTTTGCATAATATTCAATTTTCTATAAACCCCTATTTACTAAAACATATTCATTACGCTAAACATTAAATTTAATGATTATAATTTATTAATGATGATTGATGGCGATTATAACTTTTATATAGTATTATTTGAAACATTTTTAACTAATAACATGATATCCATCTTTGATGAGGATGATCTAAATTCATGGACACAACACAATTTTAGCTTTCTATGTTGAACTATAATTATCAAAATTTGGTTATTCTCAAGCATAATCCTTAAATACTTAAATATCAACATTCTAGTTTACCTATTATTTTGCGGACGCTTAATATTTGCAAGTGATTGCTCAATATATACGAATGGTAATACTTAATAACTGCGAGCAATGATGCTGAATTAAAATGATAGAATTAAGACAAAAAAAAAAAAAACAAAACACAATATTCTTAATAATAACTCGGAAACCAATTAAGATATATAATTATATTTTATTAACACTACTACTCTTTCTTTCCTTCTTTAAAGTCAAATCGACAATTAAATAAATGGCTTATTAATATAAAAATTTATATAAGTATAAGCAAATAAACTTAATATATAGGTTTGTCACTTTTCTTGATATCTCAAAATAAGCTGACTTAAATCAATATTAAAAAAAATACATATTCTATAAATGCTTATTTAAGACTTTTCTTACTTATCATATCATAAAATAAATTTCAGGTGTAACTTGTATATGTTATTTCATTTCCATTCAAATGTAATGCCCTACTTTTTAATTTACCATTTTAAACTAATCATATATAACCTATTCTTTGATGTGTTTGGATAAACAGTTACACATTCACGCATTCGGTAATGTTAACATATATGTTTAAAATGTATACCCAAAAATTACATATATAAAAATATCTTTTCTCTTTTGCAACCTTATAGCGAAAGAAAATAAAATACATATATTAATTTTTAATATGCAACAAGATAAAATAAAAATAAAAAAAACATTATAAATGCATATATCTATAGGTTGCTCATTATCATTAACAACTGAAGAACAATTAAAAAAAAAAACATTTCAACATTACAATATATAATAAAAAAATAATGAAAAATTTAAGTTTAAAGATTTAAACTATGTTTGTGCTATGTTGTGAGATATTGCAAATAACTATAGATAAACAAGTCTTTAATGTTTCTGTATCAAAAAAAGAAAATTGCTTTGACCAGTAAATTAAGGTTTACTTTTAATAAGTAAAAGAATAAAATCGGTTAAAGAAAGTTCATATTTACCCGTCTACTTTTTACTTCTTATTAATGTCCTGAATTTGAATTTTAGACTGCTTTTCTTTGCTCACCAAAAAAAAAAAAAAAAAGTTATTGCAGATACTTTTAAGATAATGCTGAATCAATTGACTTTCTTGTTTCTTCAATTCCATTATTATTCACTGTTGATTGGCTTCCTTCTACCATTTAAAAAAAAGTTATTATAAGTACTTTGAATAAGTAGGTACCGGTGGATTTGCTTGTTTCTCTTCTTTAAAAAAATAATTGCTGTCGACACTTTAGATGATTGAGGTAAATCAACAAAAATTTGATTTATGGCTTCAAACTTGGTTCTACATAGCTGTTTTAAATTTTCTTTTCCTCCTATTTCCCCTTCTCCATTGGTTCGAAGGCAGTGAGCTTTTAATAAGACATGAACTAGGAACAAAGCATTCCATATAGCTTGCGTGGTTGGCTTCAAAATTTATCATTTTGTTGGTTATTACTGGATACATGATTTCATAGACAGATCAGCGGTTTTGACTCATTCTGTATTAATCAGGAAGCAGAAAAAATGGTTTAGCAATGCAGAGGCATATTATGCATAACCAAATATGTTAATATCATTTTTATAATTATTACTAGCTTATAATAAATTCAATCTTGTTCCATTTCTCTCCTATTCTTTAATATTGCTTGAAAATTGCTTTATATAAACGCACATTTCATTTGCTCTTTTTTTTTTCAACTTTCAAAGAGTGAGAAAAAAAAATTAAAGCGTTCACTCTCTTTTTTAAAAAAAAAAGATCTGAGCTTACATTTCTGCTTAAGAATTATAACAAGGAAGGACCGACTGAGTTGAGTCTCAAAATAATAATAATAATTTAACTGATCATCTCTCTAAAGAAATTTATTACTGACTCTTAAAAAAATTTATGATTAACTGCCTAAAAAAATTGTTTTAATCGTTTATATCGCGAAAAAACATCTGGAAATCTTTATCTTAAAAAAAAAAATCAAAGCTTCACAAGTTTGACGGTCACAATCAATGACGACTTATAATTGATCGTTATCTACATCAAAGCACCTCTTTTGTAAAAATAATTTTAAGATACAGATAACAACAAAGCTGGCCATCTATAGCCATCAGAAATAAGTGTAAAAGCATCTTTGTGTTTGTACAGATCTATTCATTGTTTCACACGTGTACAATTTTTATCTCCTAATCTAACAATTTTATTTTACACCTTTCTGATTTACTCTCTTTTAACAAAATGAAAGTTAAATAAATTTAACACATATTATTTAATAATAAAAAATATTATATAATAAATCACAAAAAAAGAACTGCTTATTCATAATAATAAATCTATACATATAAATCTCTGTATGTATAAAAGAATAAAAAAAAATTTTTTTTTTTTTAAATAATTGAATACTGTATGTATATGTACAATATATATAACCAAAGGAAATACATATAAAAACAAAAAAAGACTTATAATCTTTTTTAAATTTATAATCTTTTATCAAATCTGTAATTTTTGATTATTGCCATTTTACTGTGTATTTTTTTTTCTTTCTGATGAAAACCAGTCATCTGGTTGAAATATAATATTATTTCTTGGATTTATAAGCCTTTTTTGTTTATATATATATATTGGGGATCATATATCTTTTTCACATGTGTGTCATCATGTGTGACAGCTGCTTGAGATGGAGTGGAGGATGAAGAGACTATGAAAATCCTGGATTCGAATCCCTCTAATTATATAAAAACTATAAATGTTATTTTTATTTTCCACTAATTATTTTTTATCACTTCTCTTTAATAATTATATTATCTGAGTTATGAGAGATACACTTCTACTACTTTCACATTGTCCATAGCACTTATTTGCAATATATCATTTTGACAAGTATCTATATTTTATTTTTAATTATTTTTGTATATCATATCATTGGTTATGTTTTATTTTATATTGTTAACCATTTTCCAAAAGCAATTTTATGCTATAGTTTTGCTAGCCTATGGAACACTGTGCTAATATAAATACATATATGATATTAATAATTATAAAAAATTATAATAAAAAATAAAAGTTATGTATCATGTTACAAAATGTTATTAAAGGAAGCCGTTTTTTTTTTTTTGTATTAAAAGTAATATATTCTTTTGTTAAATAGCCTATTTAGATATCTATAAAATAATTAATAAAATGGAAATAGATGGGCTATGTTGGTTAAAATTTTTTGATGTAAATTGTTAATAAGCAACTAAAATGGTCACCGTTATAAAAATAGACCATTGTTAAAAATCTGGCAAAAAAAAAGCATCTATATTAAAAAAAACAGTATTCTGACAAAGTATTAATAATTTAACAATCAACTTGCTTTGGCACAATTAATTATACAATTAAATGGAAAACTAATACTTTATGAATTACTTAATATGACTTATTCAACACTGGGAAAAATAGAACTTATTGTAGAGTTGTTTTTTTTAATTTCATTAAAATTAAAAGAATCCTATGTGTAGGTAATAAAAATGACGATTTTAAAGTTGGGAATTTTTCAGTGGTTTTTATTTTTGGATAAAAATATTTTGAAAGATAATAGATTCGGTGTTAGTGCATTCTTTAAATCTTTTTTTCCTTTGAAAATAAATAATCTGCTTTCAAAAATAGAATTTAAGAATAATGTTTACCCTAAGAAGTTTTGTAAAAAATCATCAGCAATGCTTTTGTTATTTGGTCAAAACTCTCCATACAGTAGTGGTGATCATGTGATGTTATTTGGGAGAAATTTTAAATTCTATTTATATGCCATCATTGGAATTCCAAAAATGCCCTATATGCTGTTAAAAATATTTTTTTCCAAGCTCTGCTGAAAGCTATAAATAAGTAGAGTGATTCTAGGAGGGAGGTTTGAATGCCGAAGATGACAAGGGGCTCTGTCTTCTTTTTAGTTATTTGTTGAATTTTGTATCATTGTAATCATTTTCAACTATTATTGAGGTCTTTTTAATTAGTTAGGTAACAATAATATTATAGATAAGATTTATACATATAATTTAATTTTATGGTTATAAAAGTAAAATAAAAACATCTTTTCATTTTAATACATTTATTTTTACATCGCTTTTTCGAAATCTTGTACTTCATTGGCAAAATGAAAAAAGAACCAATAATTGACAGCAACATCATTAAAAGAATTAGAAGATTTAAATGGAATTGTTTTGGACATGTTAATAGTAGAAATAATACTAATTAATTTTTAACTTAATTTTAAATTTTCTCTTTATAATTATATTATACTTTCTGTTGCTCATAGTATAATTTATCTTATGGATTTTTTCAGATCTAAACATTTTTTACATTTTTTTTATTCATAATAATTATTATTATTCAGCAAATCATTTTAACTATTTTATTTGTATACATTGGAAATGATTGATATTTTCATTACTAAATAAATAAACAAGTTTAAAATATATTGAAAATTAAAATTTGGTAACATTACATTCTTAACAAAATACATATTTTAAATTGCTATTATTTTAAAATATTTATACTTCTCAATCTCATATAATTTTTATAAGTTATAATTTTTTTATTCTTCAATTCTTAGTAGAAAACCCATTTTTAATATCAGCTATCACTTTTTTAACCAAACTCTCTCTTTTTAGTTTTCTTCAACATATCCCTTATAATTTGTTTTAACTCTTTTTTATTTCTTAATATAAGCTTACTATAATTTATTTTCTGCTGATGGATTTTTTTCAAGAAAGATTCAATTTATTCTATTTAACATGTCTCTATTTTATCCACAATTCTATTTTTTTAATTCTATCTCTTTTTAATTATCCAGACATTTGAATGATGTAAAAATACATTCTAACCATATACATAACAAGTATTTTACTCAAATCCAATTCTATTAGGTCAATAGCCTTCAAGAGATGTATGAGTATTTAAGATATTTTTGCTGGGAATTAACATTTTATATGTGCCAATTAATTTCCAAATTCTTATTTATCTAAAAATGCAAGTACATAATCTACAATATATATATATTGTGCCAAGGCCAATTTGGCACATGTATATAAAATAATTTTGTCTAAAAAAATTATTAAAAAAAAAAAAAAAATCTTTCGTAAAAAAGTTTGAAATAAAAGATTAAAAGTGGGAAGGGGTTTTTCTTAAAGTTAAACTAAGAGTGTTAGAAAAGAAAGTAAAGTTTTTCTAAATTAGTATTCATAAAAATAAGTAATTCAAAATTTAAAAAAATATAAATCTCTTTTCATTCTTATTATAATAAATTATATATGTGCGTGTGAGTGTAAATAAATGTATGCATGTTAGAATAATACTAAAAAATAAATAAATATGTAAATGAAAGTTAAAAAAGAAATTATATTTGGAAAACACAGCAATGGCTATTGAGTTAAATAAAGATTGAAAAAAACCACACCAGAAGTGGGCTACTAATTAAAAATATAAAAACAATACATTTATGAAAGCTACTACTAATTAAACAATCATCAAAAACATGTCATAGGATTAATTACCAATGGAATTTCGACAACACCTATTGCACCTATTGCCGGAGGATATTAAAATGAAAACAATTCGGATACATGAATAGCCAGATTTTTTTATCGGAGTTCAGAGTTTTTTCAGTCTAGTTTGCAGTGACAGTCTTGGTTCAGTTGAGATAACAGTGCATTTCTATTATGTATTCAGAAACAAAAATGCATTGTTGAGCAGCTTTTGGAAATATACACTCGTGCTTCAGCCTTTTTAGTCCAACAAGATCATCAAAACCTGCCTGTGAAATAATGTCTGCATAACAACTCAGAAATCCTCCGTCAAACGTTCAACTGTCTTCAAGAATAAAGCCAATGGATTCGCATAAAATCTCTTCAAGAAACACCCAAATCTAACCGGTTAGATATAATCCATCAGAAGCAGCAGAAGCAGCCAACAACAAGCTATATCCACATTCCAAAAATCCTAGGTAAACATTTATTTATTATCATTTATACGTAGTAGCCACCGCTGTAATTCGTCAATCCTACCGAGTAAAGTAATTTGAACTCTTAAGCATGCATAAAATGAACTATTGATGTGCGCGTGTGTGAATGTGAGATAATTTAATGATGCCACATATTATTTATGCTTTTCACCAGATATGTGTTATAATGTGTTACTTTTAAATGTGCGTGTGTTAAATTGGATTTATAAAGATGTTTAAATCTAGTCAATTAATGTTGGGTAATAAATTATCTTTAAACTTAATTAATGTTAATTAAAATAAAATGTCTTCAAACTTAAACTTTATTTGTTGGTCAATTCTTTTTACCAACCTTTTTATTAATTTTTTCCACCACTAATTTTGTGTAATTTTGTTATTGAATTAAAATTAGACTGAGCTAGTTTTAGGGAATGTGTTGAGTGCTCGATTATGAGCCTACTGCCTGAATACGTTAGTCATCAGACTAGCTGGTGCCCTGGGGTTTACCCTGAAACAAATGAAGTATTTGGATAGTAGGGGTTTAAATCTAGCAGCCAAGATGGGCCATTGTTGATAGTTAAAGCTATCAATAAGATCTCCCATTTTTCTTGAACATGCTGGTTCGTCCCCGTAACATTTATAAGATTATAAATGTATTAGGAAGGAGTTTGAAACCAGCCAAAACTTATATATACATATAAGTAAGTGGTTTCTGCAGTTTGACCCGGTACAATATATATATATAGGGAATTTCAAACTCTCTTCAGCTATCCACTCTATCTTATAAAACCAATATACATGAACACACACGTGAAAAAGATAAATGATAACTAATATACATATTTTGTACTAAACCAGCACTCATTAGTTGATCCATATCATCATCTTCCACACACATGTATAATGAGTGCTTAGTTTATATTAAGATAGCAAATCTTCAAACTTTAATGAACAGGCTTCAATCGACTCCATCCTCCAACTCTTCAGCCATCCATATTAAAAATCTGATGACAGAATACCCATATATCATGCTGATGCCAATATTATTGTCATGCCCATGCTAATCTTAAGTCACTCTTACCCTTCATGTATTGTCCATTTAAATACACAGAAGAGGGATGTGCAGGATACATACGGAATCTGTAATATTTTGAAATACAGACATACTTCATATATCTGGAATTTAATTGCAATTGTAGTGGATTTGAACACAGACTTTCAAGCTCTCTTCAACTATATACTCCATCTTGTATAACTGATACAATAATACTGACATAAGCATTGAATTTGGGTATTCCATCACCAGATTTTCAATGGTATGAATGACTGAAGATTGAAGCCTGTCCAGATTTGTTATCTTAGCATAAACTGAGCACTGATTACATATGTGTGTGGGAGATGATGATCTGAACCAACTGGTGAGTTCAGGTTCACCATAATATATATGTATTGGTGATCATTTATCATTTTCACATGTGTGTGGGCATGTGTATCAGTTGTACGAGATAGAGTGCTAGGTGAAAGGAGTTTGAAAGAGTGTTCAAATATTCTATAATTACAATTCAATTCTAGGTATATAAAATATGCTTGCATTTCAAAATATTATATATATTGAACCGGATGCTTTATCCATTTCAAAATTAAAACACATTTTATATTTTTATAAAGTTTTAAAAGAAAGCTGTTTGAAAGTTTAATATGTTATAGCACACATATGCAGCTATAGTGTAAAATTATCTAATTTTAGTTTTTAGTTAAAAATAAAACTCTTTTGATACTTATTTTTTATTTTTTTTAAGCAAATTGTACAAACATTCTAATTTGAAAAGAAATTTAATCTTTGAGAAAGCTTTTAACTTTGGAAAGTTTTAATTGCATTCCTGTTTCTTTTATTTTTAATTGTAATCTAATTTTAAGTTATTTTTTTTAAAAAAAGCTGAAACTTAATTTTGCAATTAATTTTTTTAAAATTAATTTTGGATAAGATGGGAACCCTGGTCAGATTTTTAATTAAGATTAAGTCTGAGATAGAGATTTGCCCTGGGCAAAAACTTCTAATTAAAGATAATGCAGAAAACAAGAATGTGCCCTGGGATTTCAGACTAATGATTATTCAGCTATTCACTTTTATTCTACTTGTTACATATATTGATGCAGCTTTGTATGCTACTTGTGTTCCTAATTTGAATTGCTATGCTGTCTTTCATTTTTAAGATTGCTGTCCACATAAGGGTAGCACTGTTGCTAATATTATCTTTTGCTGTTCGCCATTAGGAAATTCTGCTGAAATTATATTATTGACTACTTTTTGCTAAATAGCAATCATCTCTGCAGAATGCCAAAACTACATGCCATAATAAATTTTATCTACATGCTATGCTAAACCAATCCAATGTT
The DNA here is from genome assembly GCA_028023455.1 of Epiperipatus broadwayi. Taxonomy (NCBI): domain Eukaryota; kingdom Metazoa; phylum Onychophora; class Udeonychophora; order Euonychophora; family Peripatidae; genus Epiperipatus; species Epiperipatus broadwayi. The sequence goes on along the minus strand of JAQFVV010000038.1, from coordinate 5,533,162 downwards.
GACCCCTGGATCTCAAGTTGTTTCTTCAATATCATGCCTGAACAAGAACTAATCTCTATGATTTCCTCCAGCCTCCTGAACATATAAATGGAAACCAAAATCTTCCTAGGAACTTTAAAGTAAAATAAACTGTGTGCACTGCTGAAAGACATCAGTCAGATCTAAAATTAGCCAGTCTTAAATCTTTTATTAAAGTCTCAGTTTAGTCTTAAAAAAAACTTTGCTTTATAATACATTTTGAATATTCAATTTAAATCTCTAAGCATTTATTATGTATTTTATTTATAGTGTGTGCTAGACACTTAGTTTTAAGATTCTATATTTTTGTTTTTTTATTTATTTATCTAATAGTGTATTGCAAAAGTTTCTATTTTATATGCTTTGTATACTTTTCTCTTTTATATTACTAACCCATGATAAATGCTCAGGCAGATATTAATTTTCTTTTAACTCACCTGCCCCCTTTTTTGTTATACTGTAAATTAGCTAAGTTTAGTTTGCATTTCCTGCAGACTGTAAATCTTTTGGCTGGCGGTTTATTGAGTATAGTGTTGTTTTTCCTAAATTGGAAATTTTGTTTTCTTCTATTTAAGATTGCACATAATGTAATCTTCTCTTGTTCTAATTTTTATTGTCTTGTATTTGGGTCAACCTTGATAATCTTGAATGTGACTTATCATGAGTTGTTCTGCAGAAATATGACATTCTTGATTTTGATGCCTTGTTCTGGGCCAAGGAAAGCTCACCTGTGCTGTTTCACTGTATTCTTTGCAAGATCATTTTATTTTTGAAATCTCTAATTGCAGAAACTGGAATTGTTTTTTTATAAACTGCTATCAGAAAGATATTATAAATTCCTTTTTTTAAATTATAGGTGAGAAAACAAACTTATCTGCTGGGGTAATTAATGTTTCAAAACTCATGTACACTCTTTGATAAATACACTGTAAGAATCTAGATCAAACCTTTATATTATGTTTGCCTGGGATTTGTTTTCTTTTGAATTTAATAAACTTTAAAATTATTTAGATTTATTTTAGTTAACATTTGTCTTGGTGTCCTTTTTTCAATTGTCTGAACAATTATAAAGATCTTTTTCTTTTCCTGAGAATAGCTGGTGGTAATCATCATCATCAACCTTTGATAATCATAAATTATAATTTATAGGTCATTAGTGATCTATTGGTGCTATCAGTGATCAAAAGAAGTGAAGAAGTGACTGATACATAAATAGTAAAATTTTGATGGACAACATGGGGTTTCAAATTTAAAACCCATGTGAGATTTTATTCAGACAATTGAGAAATATTTCAGGTGTAGGAGGCAATATTTCAGTAGTAGGGATCAGTTTGTGCTAGTTGATATGTATTGTTGGGACAGTTTGGAGTAGGGGGTTCATCTTTTTAATATGATAAAAGTAAATAAACAGTGACATAGTGCTTTTCTTTTGCATTTTTTAAACAAAAGAGTAAATTAAATAAATATTAAGAAGACTTTTTCAAATAAAATAATAAATAGTTGAACAGTGTTTTTTTCTTTTGGATTTATTTTTGAATGTAAGAGAGTTAAATAAATAGATATTAAGTTATTTTTTTTTGTTTGAAAAACTAAAACTAAAAGTTAAATATAAAAATATTAGATTTGATCTTGTTTGTAAGAATGGAGGCCAGTGTACAGATTGATAGTGGGGTAGACTTCGAAGAAAGCCCTGTTTCATTTAAAAATCTTCAAATAGTAGAAAAAAGGGACAGAGATCCAGATGATGATGGATATGATGAGAAAAATGAAACAAAGTCAGTAGGCAATGGTGAAATAAAATATAGAAATAAGACAGAGTCAGTAGGCAATAAAGGAAGAAATTAGTGAGTTCAAATTAGAAATGATTAAGGAAATGAAACTGTGGAGGTATGGAATAACAGGAAGAGTAGATAAAAGCTAAGAAATCATAGAAATAGATTTGACTAAAGAAAGTTATGAAGTTGAAAAGGGAGTTGAGGTAGTAAGAGATTATATGTGAAGGGAAAGATGAATTAAAACAAGATAATGTTAGAACAGATAAGGTGGAAATAAAGTTAGATATGGGCATAGATTGGATAGAGATAGATGGTGTAGTGGGAAAATTAAAAACTGCAGATTAAAATATAGAAGAATGGTATAAGTTATTGTAAAAAAGTTTCTATGAGAGACTAAAAAGGAGTTGACTAGGGTAACTGTTCATTTTGAACATGGATTTAAAACAAAGAAAAGTGTTAGGAGAAAGATTAAGAAATATGATTTTAAAACAGAAATAAAAGCTATTTATAGAGCAATCTTATTTAACACATTCAAAAAAAACTATTGAAGATGAATTTACTCCATTTTCTAGTCTTGATACTATGAATAATAAAGTGAGACACTTTGAATAAATGTGTTTTTCTCAGCAAAAGGGTTTTCAGATATACGAGGTAGAAAATAAAACAGAACATGAAAGGGACAAAACAAAAACTTATAAGCAAGAAAAAGAGAACTAGTTAAAAGAAAGAACCAACTGACAGAAGTTAGATTTATAGTAATTGGACAGGATTTTAAATTTTTAAAAAAGATTTGTTTATCATACCAGATTATGAAAATGGATAAAGTTATTTTAATAAAATAAAATGTTCTTTTAGACAGAGCACAGGGCAAATGTTCAGTCAGAATTTGAGGTTTTTTTTAAATGTTTAAAAAATAAAAAAAATAAAAAATTTAGCACAGAAATGCTTTTATTTATTTTTTCTTAGTATGATGGGGCAGCTAAATCGGATGTTTTATCCATTTCAAAAATTCCATTGCAAATTAAAACACATGTTATATTTTTATAAAGTCTTAAAAGAAAGCTATTTGAAAGTTTTATATGTTATAGCACACATACACAGCTATAGTGTAAAATTCTTTAATTTTACTTTTCAGTTTAAAAATAAAACTCTTTGACACTTTCTTTTAATCAAATGGTGAAAACATTCTAATTTGAAAAGAAATTTAATCCTTTGAAAAAGCTTTTAATTTTGAAAAGTTTTAATTGCATTCCTGTTTCTTTTATTTTTAATTGTAATCTAATTTTAAGTTATTTTTTAAAAGAAATCTGAAACTTAATTTTGCAATTAGTTTTTTTAAAATTAATTTTGGATAAGATAGGAACCCTGGTCAGCTTTTAATTAAGATTAAGTCTGAGATAGAGATTTGCCCTGGGCAAAAACTTTTAATTAAAGCTGATGCAGGAAATAAAAGTGCATGTAACTAGCCCTGGGATTTTGAACTAATGATTATTCAACTATTCAATTTTATCCTACTTATTACATGTATTGATGCTGCTTTGTATGCTACTTGTGATTCTAATTGGAATTGCTATCCTGCCCTTAATTACAAAGATTGCTGTCTACATCTGGATAGCACAGTTGTTAATATTATTTTTTGCTGTTTGCCATTAGGAAATTCTGCTGAAATTATATTATTTACTTTTTGCTAAATAGCAATCATCTCTGCCAAATGCCAAAACCACATGCCATAATAAATTTTATCTACAACATGCTATGCTAAACCAACCCAAAGATGAGCCCTAGATCTCAAATTGTTCCTTCAATATCATGTTGTAAATACCTGAACAAGAACTAATCCCTATGATTGCCTCCAGCCTCCTGAACATATAAATGGAAACCAAAATCTTCCTAGGAACTTTAAAGTAAAATAAACTGTGTGCACTGCTGAAAGACATCAGCCAGACCTAACATTATGCCTTGAGGTAACATATTTTTATTTTCTAACCAGACTTAAATCTCTTATTAAAGTCTCAGCTTACTCTTAAAAGAAACTGCTTTATAATACATTTTGGATATTTAATTTAAATCTCTTTAAGCATTTATTATGTATTTTATTTATAGTGGGTGCTAGGCTCTTGGTTTTAAAATTTCATATTTTTGTTTTTTATTTATTTATCTGATAGTGTATTGCAAGTTTCTATTTTATATGCTTTGTATACTTTTCTTTTATATTACTAACTTTTGATAAATGCTAAGGCAGATATTAGTAATTTTCTTTTAACTCACCTGCCTCCTTTTTTGCTATACTGTAAATTAGCTAAGTTTAGTTTGCATTTCATGCAGACTGTAAATCTTTTGGCTGGCAGTTTATTTGTTTATAGTGTTGTTTTTCCTAAATTGGAGATTTTGTTTTTTTTCTATTTAAGATTGCACATAATCGTAATCTTCTCTTGTTCTATTTTTTTATTGTCTTGTATTTGGGTCAACCTTGATAATCTTGAATGTGACTTATTATGAGTTATTCTGCAGAAATATGACATTCTTGATTCTGATGCCTTGTTCCAGGCCAAAGCAAGCTCACCTGTGCTGTTTCATTGTATTCCTTGCAAGACCATTTTATTTTGGAAATCTCTAAATGCAGAAACTGGAATTGGTTTTTATAAACTGCTAGCAGAAATATATAAATTCATATTTTTAAATTATAGGTGAGAAAATGAACTTATCTGTCAGAGCATATAATGTTTCAAAACTCATGTACACTCTTTGATAAATATGCTGTAAGAATCTAAGTCAAATTGTTATATTTTGTTTGCCTGGGATTTATTTTATTTTGAATTTAATAAACTTTAAAATTATTTAGATTTATTTTGGCCAATGTTTGTCTTGGTGTTCTTTTCTCAATTTTCTGAACAATTATAAAGATCTCTTTCTCTCCATGGGTTTAGCTGATTGCAATCATCACCATCAATTTTTGATTACTGTAAATTAAATTTGCTAGGTTATTAGTGACCTAGTGATGCTCTTGGTGATCAAAAGAAGTGAAGAAATGACCGGTACAATGTATATATATTGTCTTGAGTAAAATATTATTTAAAAAGCTTACTGCAGTACAATTATTTTATAAGCCCCTGAAAAAAAAAGAATACTAAAGTCTATTACTCACCAGACTTGTAAATGGTCAAACTTTAAGAGATTAAGATTTTATGTTTGTTATATGATTTATGAATAACTAAAAATCCATTTTCTGATGAATAATCAAATCTTCATCCATTAATGACATGAGGAAATTTCCATGTTTTGTCTTGAAAAGATTGAAATATAAGGTTCTATGCAATGCAGCAAACATGCTAACCTTTGTTACAATATTTTCATTTACAGACACACACACATATATAATCATATACACCTGGGTCTCTTTTTACATGGACTTAACCCATAGAGACCTGAACAGCCATTTTTAATTCCCAAAAAAAATTACAGGACCTACAATTTTAAATAAAATGTCTAATTTATTACAATATATATTTATACATTTTTATAAAGTGCAAATATGAAAGAATGTTATAAAGCTGATAAAGTAGTCATTACCACAAAAAATAATTTAAAAAAAATGATATTTTTCACATTTTTAAAATCTTTATTTTTACATTGGTTCACAAACTCTCAATTTTGAAAGGTATAGCCTAAAATGACAATTTCATAGACAGCTTCATCACATTCGTCATAAAATGCAGAAAAAAATAATATATAACATGACCTACCTGAGTTACAGATTGTTGGTGTAATGTGGCAAAAGGTGACCATTTCAATTTCGTTTTTCTGCTTGACACCCTGTATGCTCTATTTTTGCAAGCAGTTGTTTTTCTAGGCCCTCTATGTGGGATATCTATTAGAAATGCAAGGTTTTGTGTGGATTAGAAATGCAAGGTTTTGGTGTGGATCAAAAAAAAAATAACAGTAGTAACTTTAGTAAAGTGTAAGTTATGGGGATAAAAAATAATTACTATATTATTGAAAAATCATGGGCTAAATTATGCATTATTACATAGGAAACCATGATAGCAAAGTATGCTATAAAATGAATAAAAAGTTATCTGCAAAGTATGCTATAAAATGAATAAAAAGTTATCTACAATGAAATGAATAAAAACATAGTAAATTCTAAGTTATGCATGTAAAAAATAATTACTACATTATTGGTATATCATGAGGGTAAGGGTGAGCTAAATTATGCATTATTACATAGGAAACCATAATAGCAAAGTATGCTATAAAATGAATAAAAACTTATCTGCAAAGTATGCTATAAAATGAATAAAAAGTTATCTACAATGAAATGAATAAAAACGTAGTAAATTCTAAGTTATGCATGTAAAAAATAATTACTATATTATTGGAATATCATGAGGGTAAGGGTGAGCTAAATTATGCATTATTACATAGCAAACCATAATAGCAAAGTATGCTATAAAATGAATAAAAACTTATCTGCAAAGTATGCTATAAAATGAATAAAAAGTTATCTACAATGAAATGAATAAAAACGTAGTAAATTCTAAGTTATGCATGTAAAAAATAATTACTACATTATTGGAATATCATGAAGGTAAGGGTGAGATAAATTATGCATTATTACATAGGAAACCATAATAGCAAAGTATGCTATCAAATGAATAAAAAGTTATCTATAATGAAACGAATAAAAATGTAGTAAATTCTAAGTTATGCATGTAAAAAATAATTACTACATTATTGGAATATCATGAGGGTAAGGGTGAGATAAATTATGCATTATTACATAGCAAACCATAATAGCAAAGTATGCTATAAAATGAATAAAAACTTATCTGCAAAGTATGCTATAAAATGAATAAAAAGTTATCTACAATGAAATGAATAAAAACGTAGTAAATTCTAAGTTATGCATGTAAAAAATAATTACTATATTATTGGAATATCATGAGGGTAAGGGTGAGCTAAATTATGCATTATTACATAGCAAACCATAATAGCAAAGTATGCTATAAAATGAATAAAAACTTATCTACAATGAAATGTATAAAAACAGTAAATAAAATAAAATAAATAACCCAAAGGAATTACAAGCAATTATTATATATCAGTGGGAGATGATGATGATGAATGTTGAATACTTACGGGTAATGGGGAATAGGAAACCTCAAAATCAAACACATCAACAGAAAAGTTTGTTAGAATGAAAATTACGTTCAGCGGCGAAAATAATTGTTTTCTCCATATATTTTTTTTATCCGTTGATAAAATCTAGAAAGATAAAAAAAATTACAAAATTTTAATAATGTACTTTACAAAAATTGCTATAAAAAAATCTAATTTTCATCGCACAGAAAAAAATTTTAGACGTACAAAAAGATAGAAAAATGGCGGAGAGAAAGAAAAAAAAGCGTAACTGTGTCGTATACGGTTTGCACGCTATTGCGGTCGAAATTGCAAACTTTTTTTAATGTGGAAAAAAGCGGTTTTCGGTCTCAAGGGGTTAACACGATTTTGAAGTTACACGATTCATGTTTCACCGGAAGTAGAACTCCGATAATGCGCTATTACTTTAAATAATAAATTTCGCGCACTTACGTTATATTGAAAGTAATAGCACATTATTGGAATTCGACTTTCATCTTAGTAATTTCAATATTTTCAGTGCTTTATAATAGTAAGATTTTATGCAATAATGAAATTAAAATCATGATTTCCACATTTTATGTATACATACATTAAATTTTACAAGATTATAATGTAAATTTTTTCAAACATTGTGCATGTTAATTTTGCATTTTAAATCACATTCTGTTTTTGCTTTTTAAAAAAGAATGTAATCAATTATTAATCATTTAGTGTCCACAAGTTTATTTTTAAAAGGTGAGTAATAGTAGTGGGCACAATTAAATTTGACAATTAAAAATTAAAATCTGATTTTTAATTGTAATTAACAATTTAAAAATTACTTATGACAACTTGAAATTAATGTGATGTGAAATTTGATTTTTAAACGGAATTGAAAATTAAAAAAATAAAGACAAAAATAAAAATTTAATTTTTAGTTGTTAGTTTCATAAACAATTAATAAAATCATCGTATCAAAGATTAATTACTAATTATGTTGTCACCAGAAAACCATTGACACAAACGAATGTGTTTTTCGCCAGATAGCGATAATAATTAAAATGTGTATAAAAAAATGTAAATTACTGTACTGTAAATTATGCATAAAAATATATTATTTTGAATAAAATTAAATATTATAGTTAAAAAAAGTTTGTCTTGTATCAATTTTTTTTAAATTTGAAATTTTTTAGTAGTCATATTTTATTTCCTTATTTTTTTTGCACGAATTTGAAAGTAATTTTATGTTGGTGCTTTGCTTTTATGTGAATTTTGAAAAATCACAGACCGCATCCCCCCTTTTTCAATGTAAGTTACATCTATTTTTGCACGATTTTGTTTGCACGTGTTTTCTGAGGAACCTATCTATCGTGTAAAATGAGACCCAGGTATATAGATAAATAGGTCGATGGGTAAATAATCATGTTATAAACAGATAGATAGATTGATTGTAAAATAGCCTATGCCAAGAAAAAGCTTTTACAGCCTTGTTCTGTGCTAATGTTTGTGCAAGAATCTATCTAATAGTTATATTTAAAAAAAATTAACATCAGGCATACTAATATAAATTCATATATAATGGAGATAGTTAAAAGTAAAAAAGAAAATGTATGCATGAGCTAGAGAAAGTACTTTATTAACATTTGTGATTAATATTAACAAGTTTATATATATATTTTACAAATTAAACTGTTATTTATTACAAAAATGGTAATTAATTTGGTTTTATACTGAATTTTGATCAGAAGCAAAAACTATTAAGTATTCCGCTATAAGTATAAGAAATGATATATTTAGAGTGATTCTTCAGAAACGTATATATATACTATTCTATTTAAATTGCTTGAATAGAAATATACATTAATAATAACTTAATTTTTTTAATAATTACTATATTTTTAAATTTTATCAAACATTAGGGTGATTTTCTTGAGGGTCAACTTTCAACTCACTATATAGGCATATATATATATTGTATGTACATAAACTTCATATTTTCAATTGGATGGACAGTTGAAGAGTTGGAGTAGATTGAAGCCTGTCCTTTTAAAGTATGAGGATTGGCTATCTTAATATATATCTGAGCACTTATAGCATATATGTGTAGAGATGGTAATCTGGACCAACTGATGATTGCTGGTTTAGCATGAAATACGTATATTGGTGATTATTTATCTTTTCAACATATATGTGTTCAAGTGTATCAGTGTAATGAGATAGTGTGGAGAGTGGTGGGTCATGTGAAAGTCTGTGCTCCAATACCCTATATATTACATATATAAACACAGGTATATAATAAGCCTGTGTGTTTGTTATTACATAATAGAGATGTCTGCCCATCCCTTGTTTATGTATTAAATGGATTATGTCCTCACATGAGGGGTCAGATTGACTTTAGGTCAACATGGGTGTGACAAGAATCTTAGCCTTAGGGTGGCCTTTGAACATTTTCTCTTCAGGTTTTCAATTGGATGGACAGTTGAAGAATTGGAGTAGATTGAAGCCTGTCCATTAAAGTATGAGAATTGGCTATCTTAATATATATCTGAGCACTTATAGCATATATGTGTAGAGATGGTAATCTGGACCAACTGATGATTGCTGGTTTAGCATGAAATACGTGTATTGGTGATTATTTATCTTTTCAACATATATGTGTTCAAGTGTATCAGTGTTATGAGATAGTGTGGAGAGTGGTGGGTCGTGTGAAAGTCTGTGCTCATATACCCTATATCTTACATATGTAGACACAGGTATATAATAAGCATGTGTGTTTGTTATAAACTTGTTTAGTAATATATTCTTGGAAGATTTATTAAATTGATTTTCAAATAATTATACATATTCTTGAATTATTTTTTGATTTATTAAAACATTTATTTGTTTATAAGTATTTTACATTATTTTTATTTTGCTTAGATAAAAAATAACTCACTGTAAGCCAAATATTTCTTATAGAGAAATAATTGTAGACATCTCAGCTGAAATCCTAAGTCAGTTCGTAGTCTAAAAAACATTAATAGCCTGGATTATAAATTCAGGTCATGATAAGAGCAGGCGGACGTTATGTCTCAAAGTCTATTGTTTTGTCTAAATTATTTTTAATTCTAAATTTTTACTTTTTTAACCAAAATATTTTTTTTTACTTTTCTAAAATTGCATTCTTTTGTTTGTTTTTATTGTTGTTTAAGTTCTCTGATTATTTAACATAAAATAAAAAAATGATAAAATTTGTAATGCGTTAAATGTTTAATGCTAATTTAAAATTTATAGCAAAATTTTGAAAGTAGGTTGATTATTATTTTTACAAAAATATCCAGAAGGCAAATTTAAAGCATTAATTTGTTTGCTTTTATAGTTTTGAGAAAAACGGAAGATTTTACTTATGCTGAAATTTTTATTCTGATTTTTTTTTTTTTTTAATAATAATAAAAAAATCTTTCTTCTCTCACTTTCTATATCTCTCTCTTTATATAAATTTAGATAATAAACGTGATTTGTATAAAACTAGATGGTTTGAGATGTAATTTATAAACTCATAGCTCTAGCTTATCAATATCAGAAATATTCAGTCTTTGTAGAGGTTGTTTTGACAACAAATCGGATATCCCTGATGTCAAAAAGCATGGGTTATTCTCATATGATTTCTGTATATCAATGCGGATCACTACATAGATATTTTTATTAGCAAATAATTAAGACAATTTATGTTTTTTATACATTGACTTACAAGTATCAAAATTTCTGCATTTATAACTTTGACATAAGTTAACCAATTCAGATAACTACATTAAAGATATCTTTATAAAACAAAAGTTTATTATAACACCTGCCATATATTTTTGTATTATAGATTATAATTATAAATAAATATAAAAAGATATGAATATATATATGTAGTGTATATAAAGAACAAATGTTCTATTGCTACTAATAATGAACTTAACGTGTTATTTTTGTTGTTGTCATAAATATATTTACACATTATATATGTGTGAAGGAAATCCATATGCACACACTTTTGATTTATATTAGTAGAAAACTTCTATAAAAATTTATAACTATATTTCGAAGATAATGTGAAAGAATTATTGTCTCAAGAATTTGCTGCAGGTTATTAATATTTTAAATCTATATTCTGATAAAGAACAAGTTACATTTTAGTTAGGTGCCATATGCCATCTAAAGTAATTAGAATGTGTGATCTGAGATTGATTTTCAAAGATAAATAAGCATTAAACTAAAATTAGTAATAAACATGCAATAATAGTCAAGTGTTGGTAGTCGAGAGGTCAGCACACCTGCCTTACAAACAGTTGTCCCAGGTTAGCAGGTTCGCTACCCGGCCAATGTTATGACACATGAAAAAAAAAGCATGGAATAATTATATATATATTTTCAAATAAAACAATTACATGATATTTATTAAAAATAATTAGCTTTAATGAAAATAAAGTGACAATCCCAAAATATCATAAAATTATCAAAAATTAATTTATATTATTAGAAAATATAAAAAAAAGTAAGCTAAAATAATTTTTCATTGTAGCATCATTATTCTAATTTTTAACCAATATCAGTTCGTTATATGTTTAGGTCTTTATAACATTTTTAAGTCTCTAACATTTTTAATCCATAGATTTTTCCTCCAAATCTATCCAGTCATTATTTCATCAAATGATTTTATATATGTCCTTTAACTAATTGTATCTTTTCTAGAAATATGTCAAACCCATATTTATTTTAGTTTTTTGAATCTTTCAATGAAATAAGTGGTATCTTTTTGTTTTCTCATCCACACATTTTCCTTTTGATTTTTCCTTGTTTACTCAAACACATATTCATCCATACTTTGATATGAGATTTATCAACTCTGTCTCAACAATATAAATATTCACTTGTAGAATGTTTTAATTTAAATCTTTCTATTTCAAAGACCAAGCCTTTTTTTAATATATTAAGTTGTTTTTACCAGAAGAATTTTATCCAAGTTTAATTTTATGATTAATTTCGTCCATTATATTTCCATCTGTATTAATAATCTGACCAAAGTATTTATAGTTGTCATTTTTTGAAATTTATTATAATGATCTTTTTTTTTTTTTTAAAAAAAAAAAAAACCATTAAACAATACTTTACATTTTTCAATTTTTTTTTTAACTTAATCTAATAGGTTTTTGTAAGATTTCCTAAAGCTTTGCAGCATTGTCTTAAATAATCTCCATTTACTTTTATTGTCTTTCATAAAATATTTTTGTAAAATTACTACAAGTTTTGAATTGATAGAATTATTACATCATTGCCCATACTTAAACGTTTGGGTTGAAAGAATAGGTGGATTCATTCTATTCTTTCACAAAGACTTTATCTTGTGTTGGAAAGTGGGAGTATTCATTTATTGTTAAGATTCATAAAACACATGTACATTAGCTTGAAAAGCCGATCATTAGTTTATTACAAATCATAACATCATGCTATATAAAAATAAATATCTATTTACATCATGTCATTTTATAAATGTTAATATTCTTAGTGTGAATATTGTTGTTGCATTTTCTAAATATTTTACAAAACTTGTCAATACATTTTCTGGATACAAATGGATTTTTATAATCTACAATTATAATGCAAAATGAAAATTCATACTCCCTGAAATTCAGTGCTATAAGGACTTTTGTATCCAGATTGTTCTATTAGTTGGTTTTAAATATAAAGTTTTTTTTGTAGATGATTTATAATTATTTTGATAAAATTTTTGTATAGAGTTTGTAGGATTTTAACTTCTTAATATCTTTTTTACCTAATTTCTAACACCATTTTTAAATATATATTTTATTATTGTGTTGTATCAATTGGTCTGGCATATTATCATCAATTAAAACTTTGATGAATGACTTTGCCAACAATTTTTCATTTTGTGATGAGATTTATTTTTAAATTATCTATAATTGTTCCACAATTTTTTTCAGAACTTTTTTACTTTTAACTGATTTAATTATAGATTTTGTTTGCAAAAATATGTGTTATTTTAAAAGATGTCATCATTATATAAATTTCTATTTTTTTCATTATAATTCTTTGTAGAATACCTATGTCCCACCTTTATGATTGTTTCTTCTTCTTAGTAATGCTATTATCTTACCTTTTTAGTGCTGAAATAAGTTTATTTTTAAAATCAAGATTTTTATATTTTGGAGAGTTTATTCTTTTTTATAGATATGTTCAAACCAACCTACATAAATTCAAATGTTCAGTTCTTTTTAAGGTTACATATTTCTTCTTAATATATTGTTTTATCTCCACTGAACATTTTGTAATGAAATACTTACTTTTTATATTTTTTTTATGTATAGATGTTAGTAGTAGAGAATATACTTTTACTGAATTTTTTAAAATCCAAATGACTTCTGAAGTCTATTAATTATTTAGGTAAAGGAATTGTAGGATTGTTATCCTCTTTCTTACTAAGTATATCAAACATTACATATATAAATATTATTTAAATTAATAACTATATATAACATTTGAGCTGTCTTAAAGAGAAGTTATTTGGTTTGCTGAATGCTTTGAAAAAGATCAAACCATGTTTAGTATTAAAAAACATATATAAAATTAGATAAAGTCCCATATTATTAAAAAAATGAGTTTCCTCAATGAGAACTTTGAATTTACTTTCCAAAGAATAATCAATTCTGATTTTGTTACGCCCTCAATGGAATAATTTTTTAACATTATAATTGAAGAAAAGATTTCTATATAGATAGTGTGCATAGTATTTTATGTTTCATGACTGATAAAATCATATAATATTTTTCTATTTTAAGAGACTAAAACTTTTTTCTCTGTAATTCTTCTTTATCATATTTCTTAATATTTTAATATTAATGTTTATAAAAAAACAATGATATCTTTGTCAGTGAAATATAATAAATTAATAGGCAATCCTAATTTTGCGTCATACATAGAAAACACTCCTGCCAAAAACAATAATTAGGTGTATATACACGTATATATTGTAACAATTGTGTAACATGGCACACAATAACATAGAGGGTGTGAACAAATATATATGAAGTTGAAATAAAAAGTTGAAATAAACACAAACAAAAATTTTGTAGATATTTTCTACATCCCCTGGAATAATCATAGTAAAAGATTAAATAATTTTGAATTTAATATATTTTATTATAAATTAAAGATTTAAAAAGGTCTAATAAATATTTTTATTGAATTCTGATTTTGAAGTTAAAATAATTATAAACATTTCTATTATCTATTTTTAAAAATCTTTGTAGATCATACTTTGATAAAATTCCAAAGGATTAAAGTGAATTGAAATCAACTTTTTCTAATCAAGAGGGATAAGAAAAACAGTTTTAATTAATGTATATTTGTCATCCTACTATAAAAAAGGATGGATATAAAAGCAGGAGTACTTTATTGGTTTCAAGAGTTAGTTGGTCAGAATAGTTTTTTCAGGGGCAATAGTTGGCCAGAATAGTTTTTCTAGTAGTTAGTAGTGGTTTTCCAGAGTGAAAGAATGACCATGAAATAATTGAAGGCAGAATTGTGAATACAGTGACAGCTACTAGTTCATGATGATGGGGTTGAATTAACCTAGAGGAAAATGGATCAACTTCCAGTGTCATAGCCACACATGTGTTCTAGAAGATAGTTTGATTGCCTGGAGTCTATTCCAATTCTAGACAAAAGGGATATTACTGCAGAACAACAGTTACCTAATTATACTTTTCATGATGATGGCAATACTGGACTGTCCCCCAATCAAGAGAATTCATCAGTTGATAAAAAATTAGTTATACATATGCTGCTTTATTTATATGCAAGGAATCACAAATAAATTAATCGTGTTGTATTTATATAAAATGTGACTGGTAAGTTCTTTTAAGTAATTCCTTAAAATGACATTTTAAAGTACAAGTAGATAATTTTACTTAAGGTAAACAGCTAAAAATAAAGATTTAATTCATATGTGACTTGCTTTATTGATTATTATATATAAGTTCATACAAATGTTTTCATGGGTCACAGATATAAAAGACATATTTTTACAGTGAATTTGTTATATTATCTATGAATATATTGATACTATGATGTATAAAAAGTATAGGACTCTGTAAAGAAATGAATTGAATATGAATTAATTATTATAGTTTATAAATAAATTACCGTTGCACGATTTATTGATTTTATTAAAGAAAATAAATTGTATATCAGTTAATAAGTACACTTGTAAAGAAATTATTATTACACAATTTGTTACTTTGTTTATGAAAAGAATTTTGGTCATTCATCAGTTGTAACTTATATTTTTATTGTAAATTTTTGGTTCACCCAGAGTTCAAGCTTTCAATTTTTATCTGTTGTAAACTTCCCTTTGCCAAAGTTAGATAAATGATATGGTGACCAGATAATATTCTTTTCTCTATATTGTAAAACAAAAAATAGCAACGAGCAAAAACAAAGCAAGTTATGTCATAAAGAAGCTTACAAGTATATTTGTTACATGATCACCATCTCATACTAGCACATAATTGTTGTAAACAAAAGTAAAACTCTCCTTACAGTAGTGCCACCTTGTGCTAACCAGAGTAATCAATAGATGCCAGAAGGCTTGGATGAGTAGGCACTAGATAGGGATTTTATGCACAAGCCTTCTGGCATCTATTGATTACTCTGGTTAGCACAGGGTAGCACTACTGTATGGAGAGTTTTACCTTTGTTTACAAGTATATTTGTTGTTCCAGGAGATAATCTAGCACTGTTAGTGGTATTACAATTATATTGCACATAATAAGTTTATTGCATTTAAAAATATTGAAGATTATTATAATGGAGAATAAAAAGAACAGGGAGCATCAGGAAATAATGGAAGCAAATACTTCTGAAATTAGCTGTTAAGAATATAGTTTAGAAATTTCAAGCATGGACAATGTCCATCCAAATTGAGTTTTGTGCAATCAAAAAAAGCATCAAGGCATTAATAATAAATGAAATGCATGAGAATACTGCAACATCTTTATAATTAGATGTGTTGCAGATGATTAACACATTATTTAGACAAATAAAATGAGATTAATGGAGTATAATCAAAAACAGATGGAACAAATAAACCAAATGATGAAAGATATTCATAAAAGTAATCAAAAAGAGATAAATGAGCATTATAAATATATGGCTCAAATAATGGATAATTTTTGCAAACAATTCAAATCAGAGCAAAAAGTAGATAATTTGAAGCAAATAGTTGATGAGCACATACAAATTCAAGAAGAAACAATGGATCAAACCATAGATAATGAACAAGTTCAATTGCAATTATAGTCTGAAAATGAACCAAAAATAGATAATAAACTTTTACATGAATCTTACTATTAGAGAAAAATATACAAATTAAATGTAAACTTTTTCAAATAAATGACCAAAAGCTTGAAGATATGCCCAAAGGCTCACAAAAAATTATTTGGAACAAATAAATGTGATGTACTACATCAAGTTCCAGCCATAATCTCATGGATGGATAAAGAAATACAAATTAAAATAGAGCAAAGTTTACTTTATCTCCAAAATGAAATAGAATCATTGTTAATACAAAAACTAAATGAAGACTTGCCTCTCATACAGAATAATCTATTAGAAAAAGAAATCAAATGGCATTAAATAATTATTAAATCTGTGTGTTATGCAAATCTATTGCATTTCTATAAAGGTATGCACAACAAGAAGTTTACTGATTGTCAACTATACTTACATCTGAGGAGAAATAAAACAATTTTGTCTACACCAATTGTTTCCTCTCCAAGGATGCCACAAAAAAGCCCCAAGATGGACATTATTATCCAACTACACCTGAACAATTTTATATTATGGCTGAATAACCAGCTTATAAAATGCCTAATGGACATCCAAAAGAATTTTCAATAATTAATCATTTTTTTGTTGTTTTTTTTATTTTAAGTTTGATAATTTCAAATAAACAATCCATTATTTATTTCAATAATAAAAAAAAATGTTTTTTTTTTTTCTTTAAGTAAAATAATATACAAATTTGATTTTTTTTAAAAAAAGAATTAAAATAAGATTCAAGAAAGAAATTAAGTTTTGATATAAAATGAAGTTTTTTTTTATTGAAAAAATTTGGATATTATTTCATTCAAATCCTACTATGCCTTGTGAATAAAAAGGAAGGACATTACTAAAAGTTAGCTAGATGTAAATTGGAACACTTTGAGTGATACTTTGAATATCTCAGATTGGAATAAAAGTGCAAAAAAGAGAAACAACTTCAACAAGAGATTTTTGCATCTAATAAATCGCAGATTAATGTGTGGAGAGGGCTTCTTCCCTCCCGAAGCCTACTCTTTCTATACTAAAACTAAAAAGTCCCTGATTGATTTGGTTTACTACACCCCAGACCTCCATTTCAACCTTGATGCAGCCTTGGCTCCTGTTGCTTTCTCTGATCATATGGCTCTAATCTTACAACTTACACCTATTTCAATCCCTGCACCTATTGATGGACCTGGTAAAACCATGCGCATGATCACCCAATCAAATATGACCGAAGCGATAGTATCTGAGGCATCTCTTTTCCAGAAAATAAACATCCTTTCCCTTCCTGCTGAGGAGGGCTGGTTTTCCTTCATCGGAATACTACAATCCATATTAAATCACCACGCCAGGAAAATCAAAGGACCTAATGGCCTTCTAAATGATCTAACAGACATTAATATACAACTTCAAGCTTTACAGCAAAATTTCACAAATACAGAAAAAATCATCTTCCTTAAAAATCTGTACAAAATTAAGCAAAAGTCCCTTGCAGAATATATATCCATCAGAAGAGCCAAATGTTTCTTAGCACAACAACACTGCTGGACAAGAGACTACCTTAGATGGGCACTGGGGTACAATAGAAAACAAATCACTCCCTTATCCATTAATTCTAATGGAACTAATCTCGTTGGCTTTCCAATGGTGCAGCACATCAGCAAACAATTCTGCCAATTAATGCAAAAAGATGGTGCTCCTCCTATAAACAGCTGGTTGGATGCTGGTGATCCCGGCGAACATGGCATCACAGAAATCCAAATCAAAAAGAAGATAACATCTCTCCTGGACGGCATTCATCCTGGCCTTCATGGCATCCCAAATTTCCTTCTCAAACACCTCAGTCAATTCACTGTGCCAATTATTAAAAAAATGATTGATCACCTAGCCTCCGGCAACAGAAACATAACAGATCTTTACCCAGTGGCACTCGTGCCTTTTATTAAAAAAGCAAAACCACTAAACGACATTAACAATATCCGGCCAATTTCCATGACCCCATTGCTTATTAAGATAATTGAATCAGTCATTAAAGATCAAATCCAAACTCAAATCCTTAGCCATATCTCGTCAAACCAATACGGGAAAAAGGGATCATCAACTTCGCATGCTGTCCAATGTAACTGCACTATTCAATTACATCAGAGGACATCGTAAATCAAAACCTATTGCTGTCCAGCTGGATGTTGCGGCAGCATTTGATTCAGTCCAGATAAATATCCTCCTGGATATTCTGTTGGAATGCGACATTCCAGCCGGGATTGTTCAGATGATCAGCAATCTGCTCAACAACAGAGAGATTTTTCTCTCTCTTGATGGCAAGATTACACCAGGCTTCAAGCCATACAAGTCGATCCCTCAAGGATCTTCACTCAGTGCCCTTTTCTTCACAGTATACATCAACCCTCTTCTGATGGATATAGAAAAAAACCTCCCAGGAATTTTCCTTCCCTCTCTCAATAAAAACTTCAATGTATTTGCATATATAGATGACATCATGGTTGTTCTTCCCACCATTAAATACCTTCCCCATCTCATGAACATCTTAAACAGAAATACAGCGAAACTTGGCCTACAAATAAACTTTAACAAATCTTCCATCTGGAAGATCATGTCTGGTAAACAAATTAACTCTCCCTTTTCTGCAAAACCCCAAAGATACCTAGGTTTCCCAATCTTCAAAACACCAACTGCAATGGCAAGAGAGATTCAAGATGCAATCCTCCATTCAACTGAAGCCATCACCACGTCACTCTCTAGAGTATACCTTTCATTATATGGAAAGGTTGGCCTCCTCAACATGATCATAATGCCAAAAATCTCATATTATCTTCCATTCGTAAAAATGTCTAAACAGTTTCAAAATAAAATCAACCGATTATGTACCAAACTTCTCTGGAGAGGAAGGACAGTTGCTATTAGCTTGCGAGGCATCCAACGACCACGCAGGTTCAATGGACTGTCATTCCACTCAATACAAGCAATCATTTTACAGAAAACCCACAACACTCTACATAATCTGATCATCTCATGTGGATACTCCAACATTATTAAAAAAATTACACCGACAGATCGTCCTCCGCCCTCTGCCAGTTCATGGATAGCCTCCCTAATAGACCACTTACAACTTTATAACCCAATAATGCCCTCTAACCTTAACAAAAAAATCACCTTATGGGAAGCATACAATATAATCAACTATAATCAACAACCCATTAAAACCAGCCTAAAAATAACCAACCAAAGACTCATTTCACACTTCAGAAGATGGAGTCTGGAACCCAAGACGTGTCCTTGACTTCATCATTAAAATAAATCTTAATGTGCTTCCCACGAATTGGTTCCTTTATCACCAAAGAGGTTTTAATAGCATTGATCCTATATGTGGTCTGTGTGCTCGTGAAGATGAAACCATAGACCATATTATACACCGGTGCCCAAGACTTAAAACACTGAAAGAGATAATTATAATTAATTCCAACATAAGACCTGATATGATTTTCTCACTTGAAAATGCCATTCATAATGGTTTTTTTCAATAATAAGGCTTTCTACCTTTGTCCTTTATTCCATATGGATAGTGAGATGCAAAACTCTCATGGAATTACCCCCGCCACAAATCATACCATTGTTTTATCAAACGCTCAAAAAAATCAAGAAACGTGACCAGCTCCTGGCCTCCAGTAAAGTCTTTGATGACACCTGGTCTTTAACTGCTCTTTCATTTTCCTGATTATCAACTCCCACCTACCCAGCATTATAGAATAGGAAATTCTAAAAGAAAATATGCATGTTTATATTAAAAATGCTTATTCCATTAAACAAGTTCTTAGAATCTCATCACTATACCTAACCACATAAGAGTATAACAATTGTACTCTCATAACAAAATCTAGCCAGATGACAAATAGAACATTATACAATCATATTATTGTACAATTTATTCATTTATCTATCCTTTATTAGTATGTAATCACTATTTATTGTTAATAAAAAATTTTGTTGAAATGAAAACTTTTCTTTTTATAAAATCAAGTTTTTCTTTTCTCTTGGCCAGAAGGGGATATTACTTTATTAAATCCCAGGATTTCACTATGCTTTGTGAATAAAAGGAAGGACACTATTAACAGTTATTTAAATCTAATCTGAAACACTTTAGAATGAAATTTTGAGTAACTGCCAGATTAAATGAAGAAATAGGCTTATCTAGAGACATAGAAATTACAAGATTATATTATCAACACAAACAAACTTTAAATTTTTGTCAAAAAAAATATTATTTTGTTTGGGTGAATCTTATATTTAAAATCTGATTTGTACTTTTGAAAGAAACTGTCAATTAAAAAAAAAGAAATAAATTTGTAATAATTTCTCTTTACTTGTTAAAATTATTTTTAAAAAAATATTACTGTATATCACATATATATGCTAAGCTTATGAATTTTATATAAGTTATTAATAACAGGAAAAGATAAAAAATAATGATAATCAGGTAAATGCAGTATCCACATATAAATTGTCTAGGTCCAAATAATCATGGTTAACAATGTAATTATTTCCAGTAGTCTCATTCGTTCATAGTTAAACTTATATTTGATTGCTGTAAATTGGATTTTATATAGATGGGATTATATATGTGCAGTTGTTTGTTCAATGTTTAATATTCTACTTATGTTTGCATACGTATAGAAGAATACATTCCTATCAGTTTAATGAGTTAGGGATCACTCTCAGAATGAGACATCTCTGTATAAATTATAGTTGTATTAAATTAGTTTTAGGATCAAAAGGCTATGTGTTATAATTATTGTATAAAAGGTTTATTCAGTAGGATTAGGAGTGAAAGGCCATCCTTTTATAGTTATTATTTTATAAGTGGTTACGTTTAGGATTAGGATATAAAGAAGACCATTTCTTATGATTATTGTAATAAAGATAGTAATGATGTCTATCTCATATAGAGCATATGGATGTGTAAATATTAGGAGTAATGCAAATCAAAGAAATGTTATATTTATGAATCCATAAATGTGTAGAATTATATTTAAATTGAAATCAAGGTTAAAGTTAAGGTGAATATGTTACATTATCTATGAATATATTAATACTAAGATGTATAAAAATGAAAGAACTTTGTTAAAGAAATAAACAGCATATCAATTAATGACTACACTTTCTAAATAAACCACTGTTACATGATTTGTTAATTTTATTAAAGAAAATAAATTGTACACTAAATAATAAGTACATATTGTAAATAAATTATTATTATATGATTTGGTACTTTTTAAATATAAGATTACGTGGTCTACCATTATTCATCAGAAGTAACTTATATTCTCTGTGATTTAGCCCAGCATCAAAAATAGAGCTGTGTAATGGTTACATTATTATACTGAATAAAATATTGTTTTAAATATATATGTGTTAGTTTTTTTCTTAATGCTTAAAGCCAGATAGTGCCTGGGTAATTTATGTAAATTAAAAAATAGAGAACATTTAAATAAATGAACTATGCTAAGTCTGACCATACAATATATATATATATATTGTAACCTTCCAGGTTGGCATCAGAAAGAAATGTGGGAAGGTCACATTTGTGCTAACGATGGCTAAAGGTAATTAGTTGAGAAAAATGAATTGTGATATAATCTAATATTTAAAATTGAGTTTTTAGGAAAACTAAACTTAAATTGTGATGTAATTTGCTAGTTAAAATTAGGATTTTAACAAAATTAAAATTTTAAATGGGTATATTAATTGGTGGAGTTTTGGACTATATGTTTAGTGTTAAATGTTTGTGTATAGTAGAGGATTTACATGTCATAATAGGCAGATGCATAAATATAGTATTAATTAGAATTTTCTTTTCTATATTTTTATTTATAAGTTACTGATTATATATTGTCTTAGAATCTTATGTTTTAAAAAATGATAAAGATTATTTGTAATAGTAAATAACATTTCTAAAATTAATAATTAATATTTAATTTTTTTTTATATTACTATGTTTATTATATTTAAACATTTTATTGTTAAAATTTTTATAAATAATATTTCTGGCAAGCTTCCAAAGTTGATTGTCATAGAAACACAGAGGGCATGAAGGGAGAAAGACATGGAGTTTAAAACTTGAAAGTAAAAAAAAAAGCTCTAAGGAAGAAAATGTAAAAAAAAAAAAACTTAAAAGAATCAATAACTCTCTAAAAGTATTACAAATATTAAAAAAAACATCACAAGGATTCTAATAATATGTTTATGGAAAATTTCTATTATACTACTGGAGTAATAAAATCATGAAGAGATAGACCCAGAGGGAAAATCAGCTCCAAACTTCTATTAAACCATGGTTTAAGTTCACCACCTTTTAAAAATATCTGGATGTCACATAAGATAAGTAATTATAATTTATTTTAAAAGTATTGCCAAAAGTAAATAATATTAAAATGACAAAATTATTTAAAGTAAAGCTAGCTCAATTTTTTTCATTAGACGCTAAAACCAAATGCTTAATATTGAATTCTAATCATTTTCTATCAATCTTCTGCAAATTAAAACTTAAAATGAAAAAGTTTATCTACTTAATTCTATATCAAGAAGATAATTTTCTACTGTATAACTTTGCTATTCACATATATATAGTGAAATAATGTCAATGCATGCAAATATCCTTTTTAACGCCCATCACGGAATTGTAAGATAAAAAAAAAACTCTTGTCATTCTTAATAAATTATGCTTTAACAATGGAAAGACATTTTTTTTATGTTATAATTTACCATAGTTTTTAAAACTAATATGTATGTTTCTTTCAATTTCAATTTTCTTTTAAAAACTTAATATGTAATAATGGGATATTGACAAAAAACTTTTTTTTTTGATTACAATAGATGTATAAACATTTTTTTTTGTTTTTGTTTTGTGTTCTTTTAAAAAAAACAAAAAAAAAAAACAATGTAATTTCATTATCATTAGAGTATGATAATTTATTATTTTGTATGATTTAGAAAGTATATAATAGGTGATTCTAGATATTCGGATGTGTGCATGATGCTATAGATTATTATTTTAAAGATGTTGTATTTATTATGCAATTTAGTTAATGAAGTATATTTTAAAAAAAATAATGAATTAAAACCTTATCTGTTATAAGTTTGGTATATAGGAAGTATATTGAATGTGAATTGAAGGTAGAAATAGTCCAGGGACAATTAGATTATGTAGATTAAATTTGGAGATATTCGTTAACTCTTAAGCATATAGGTATAAATGTTTGGTTATTATTTTTCCCTGCCTTTATTTATTTTGTATAGTTACTGCTAGATGACTTCACCGATTGTAACAGATAAGTGTTATATAATTTTTTATAATATGTAAAAGATGATTGAGTTGTGGCATCATACAAGTTTATAAATGATCTAATAAAATATATTTCATGAATACATTGTGTTTACAATATAATCAAACGCACATATTCGAAGATATATATATGACTAACATATTAAATAGTAGTCAATTTTGATTTTACCTTAGAAGAGATGTAACTGGTTATCAAGGTGCATAAATAATATTTTTTTTTATTTTAATTATTTCTTTTGTCTTTTTTTTTTATTATAAATATTTTAATGAATTAAAAGTCCAAATGAATTGCTTGACTATTTAAGTTCGATCCTTCATTTCCACACACACACATCTGGTTAATATAACATAGTTATAGAAGATATGTTTGTCAATATAATTCAAGTTTCATTTAATTTGTCTGGTGGTAATAAATCTCAGTATTACAATGCCAATAATACATTTTACTTTGCTTAGAATAGATAGTGATATGGATATAAAGGTACCCGGTCCTAATCATTATCTATCCTGTGCTAAATATGATAATTGATGATTGTGCAATAGTTTTAGTATTGAATAGATGCTCTGAACATATTTAAATTAACCTTATAGTATTATTGTTTATAGACGTTTTTATCATCCTTGTTGGTCTCATATATAAAGACCATATCCTATAATCTCAACTGAGCTAGGCCATAGAATAGTTATCATATAAAACCTTTTAAATAAGTTTAAATATAATTTATAATTATAAATTTTATTCTATTTTGCATAGAATTGGCATCTGGGCAATTATAAATATAATAAAGTAAATAAGTGAAGAAGATGGAGGTTATGGAAGAGGGTTATATATATATATCAAAATATTTAACATGTTGAAAGAAAATGGAAAAATGATTTATATAGGTAACAAATCACAAAATGTTTGGAAATTCTTTTTACCTAAATATCCCAAAAAATATATTGCAATATATATATATATGTACTGATGAGAAAATTTTCGTGAATTCCAAATATAAACACATTTTTTAAAAACATATAAATGTTCATACATTTATAAAAAAAAAAAAAAGGTAGATGTGTTATTTTAAAAATTGGGTTATTCATGCTGAGCATGTTTTCAGTACAATGCATACCATGATCATAGCTATGATCATGATATGCATTATACTGAAAGCATTCTCAGCAGGAATAACCCAATTTTTAAAATAATACATTTATTTATCTTTATAAATGTCTGCAAAGAAAAAAGATAAGATATTAAATGAATTACATAAGATATAAATAATATAATTTTCACATTCATTCATGTATGCTATTTATTACAAATATACTGATGTTTCAGTTTGATTCACACAAGCCATCAACTGGGTGGTGGATATAATATTATAAAGATGGTTGTAGAGGTACTCTAAAGAGTGATTTATAACAATGTTAAAGTTTCATTAATAGACAAAAACGGATGTGTAAAATTGAAAAATGACAAAATTCAGATTAATGTGGTTTTTGTTTTTTTAAATTACTCTGAAAATAAGAAAATTTGCATGGACTCTCATGTTTGTTTATAGAATATTTTTTTTTTTTTGCATATCTCAATGGCTTCTCTGATCTTATTTGGTAGAGAGTGTAACATCTAAGAAGGATCCTAATATTAAAGAAATCAATATTGTAACCTAATTCCATATCATGGGATGAGAGTGCTGATGATGAGCATGTTTGTTTCTTCCAGAATATATATATAATTCTCTGATACAATAGGTTATAACAAAATTATTTTTAAGCTGCTTAGAAGTTACCAGGAATGATATTCTACTTTGTGAATAGATATAAAATAATTCCCAAAAAATTATTGAAAATTTAACTGATACTATTTGTGATAGTAATGTAAATAATCTAAAAGACCAACTCTCTTAGCAGTACAATGTTGCTAATAAATACCGTTCCTCTAGCTGGGAAAAAAGTTATCACCGTAAACATATCAATGTGATATTCAAGATTATCAGAAGAAATATTTCTGGCACATTTAAATATACTTTCATACATATTTCTTCACATACTGTTTCATCAAAAACACACTTTATATGCTAAACTATTAAATCTGATTACCACTAACTCAGAACATAATTTCCTAATTCATGTCCCAAATCAAAATTTTTTATTATCTGCTTAACCAATAATCTTTTCAAACATTCAAAGAATTTTTTTAATATTTTTTACAAAGCCCAAAATAAATTCAATTTTCTAAATCCATTGGCAGAAACTGTAGTATTTGATCTGCCTAAATATTTCTGGAGTCTTATTGGCAGCCTCACTCATACTTGGTGTGCTTACTTGCATCTGTCATGGACTTCAAAACTACTGTCTTATGTAATTCTGATTATTTACAAAAGCTAACAATGATCTAATCTTCCTAAAATAATTGCTAAATTGTTGAATTTATTATGGATTTATTTTCTGGTTAAAATCAAGAAAGACATCTTTATAGTATTTGTAAATACTTAACTATCTAAAAAAACCATATGCAAAATAAATAAATGATTATATCCTTCTAGGTTTGCTCTTACACATGTGTACTATACGCCTTACTTAATGTGATGAATATTTTGTGTAGTATAATCTTGAAATACATATTTTATGTTAATCAAAATGTAATACAATTCTTTTGTGCTTTTTTTTGATTTTTTAAAATTTAATGGTAATATTATATTCATTTATCTGTTTTATAGTACATACAAAAAAATAATTATCAAAACATTAGAATGTGTGGAATGTTGCAACTAAGAACATTTATGTGCTGATAATACATTTTTTAAATATGCATGCATGTGAGAATTGATCAATTTGTATATTTAAAATATATATATGGATTTATAATAAATTCATATTTATACTAGTATGTTATATCATTTACATATTTTACATAATGCACATATAAATAAATACATTAAGTCATTTTAGAAATTAAAATAATATTTGTTCATAGTAAGGAAGATTGTATGTAATGGGATGATGTGATCATTAAGAAAAAAATATCTATTGTTTATAAACAGACAGTTTACAAATTATAGACTAAAAATTTTTTTGACAATTATATATATTTAAATTTTTTACTGATTAGTAGAAAGTAAATAAATGGGTTTTATTCAAAAGCTTGCAAGCTGTTGAAGAACTAGAAGTAACTGAATACTGTTGTGATACACAGAACTTTAGCTGTTGAACTTACCTCATTACTGCACTATATTATGCATCATACTATGCATTGCTTTTTCATTAATTTATTAATAATAAAACTGATACTCTATATTAAAGCAGTCAATCTTAGCCCAAGATTGAGCTTCATGATTTTATCTACTAACCTGTGTTCAAACCCTATATCCCATCCCACTCCTTTAGTCATGTATATACATTTTATGATATATTTGAGATGCACACCTAAAAGTCATAAAATTTTAACTTTTCAATAACATTTTTATTATTATTATTAATTCTTTTTTATTAAAGTATATAGTTGTGGCTTAAATGTATATATATATAGGAGCAAACATACTAACAAAATATTAATTTTATAAACATTTTTATCATACGTCATTTATAAAACTTTTTTTTAAAATTGTTTTTTTCTATTAAACTGTATATTTTTATAAAATCCAAGATAGAAGATGCAACCATTAATTGTCCAAAAATAATTAAAGGGTTGGAAACAATATTGTTTTAATCTTGGGAAAGAAATTTTAATCAAAGTTTTACTGAAAATAAAATGGGGAATGGTATTAATAGATTTTACTTTTGTTAACATTTTTGTCAAATCTATTTCCAATCTGGAAATAAATTTGAATATATTTTTGAAATGTTATCTAATGTTTGCATCTTCAAAAACAATGGACAAAGAAATGTAAGATGTTGTTAAATAGAAGATTAGAGTATCAGCTAGAAATAAGAAATTGAAAGCATTCCTCAAATACATCAGAGGAGTATAAAATGGGATAATTTTGACCACCAAGAGATTAGCTGCTATTGAGAGCAGTGTTGTCAAGATGACCCACATGGGTTTGAAATTTAAAAATGATTGAGTAGAAAGCCCATCACCTGTGGAGATCTTTTACTGCTGTACCATCCTGCCCTAAGAATGAAGTAAAAGCCCAACTGAGAACTTTGGAAGGCTGATCAGAAGCTTGCTATTACCTAAGAACTAGCATGGATCCCTGAATCACTATGCATGCACTGACTTTGAAAAATGGACTTTTAAAATGGTGCAAGGTAAATTATTTCAAACTGCCATCATTGAAACTAAATCTAGCTTGCATAACTAATCTCAAATTTTATTAAGATTTCTCCTAATGTATTATTTATTAACTTTGTATCTTATTAAAATGTAAATTGCTCTCAAAGAATTTTTATGAATATTATTCTCTCTCATATGCTCTAATTTTCTTTAACTTTGGTGGGTCATTTCTTTATATAAATTTATGATTTAGTTTATTATTAATATGCCAATCTAAAGGAACCCAGTGAGCTCCATTTATAAAATTCTTTCTTTTAATTAAATTAAAACTCAATGGAGTGAGGTTATTAATTCTCCCTTTTTTTAGATCTTAAAATGTATTGTTAATCTATAAGATCGCCAGATTGTTTTTCGAGTTAACCTACTTTAGGTTTAGTATAAAATTTGTTATTTGTCTAACTTTAGGTAGACTAAAGTAATTCTACCCGGGATGAATCCAAAACTTAGGCTAATTAATGCTGTGAAACCTTATTTATTTTATAAATGTTATTTATTCAATTCTGAAAGGGTGACCTATAATTTGTTTTCTATATATAACTGTTGTTTTTTACTTTATTTTTACATACTCTTAAAATATTAAATGCAGAAGTATTCTAGTTGTTATAAAATACACGAATATGGGATTGAATCATTTTTTTAAATAGCAGAAAAGGAAGAGGGTAAATTTTAATGTATATTTTACTATTTCAGTTATTAAATAAAATTTTGTATACATATATATTATAGCGGCATCACACATTTATATAAATTATGGCATTCAAACTAGGGGCATTTATTTTTAAAGCAGTAAATCTTATTCAATGTCATTAGTGACATATATCTGTATTGCATTACTGACATCTGGCTTATCTTTATAAATATATTATGTGCTTCTAATCTGGGGGTGTGACAAGATCGAACCCATAGATTTCTTCTCATGTCCTGTTGATACTTGAGCTTCCCAGGACTTATTCCATATAAAAAGGCCTCTCACATTGTTTATTCCAGTAATGTCTGGGCCATGCCATGCCTCATCACCCTTCTCTAAGCACTGCCCTAAAATGGGGGTCTTAGGCTTTGACTTTTGTCCAGAAGCATGACTTTTCCTGTTATTTCTTCACCACTAACTATGTCAGCACCTGCACTTTTTTATTTATTAATTTCTTTGCTTCAAAAACTGGTTTTAATATTATGCTATTAAAATTGTGCTCTGCTCAATATATATATAAATGCCGAATACCACTAGCTTATTAATTAATAATGTTATTTCAGTCATATACAATCCCACCATCATAATTTATTATTTCTGTATTTAAGAGTATCTATCTGCCTTGGGAAAAATAAAACATTCTTCTTTCTAGTGATAATCAAAAGAATTTTCAATAAATATTTTGTCATATAACTAAATGTAATTTTCAAATGTGTTTTACTTAATTTCATGACTGTAACGGCATGAAAATAGTTTTACTTTTATATGTAATGAATCTCGGAATGCTCCCTGAAATAATATGTTAGTCACCGTGTTTCAGAACTGTAAATCAAAGCGGTAATGGCAATATTATGTAATCTTTTAAATAATTGATTGACATCTTAATACCGTACCCACCAAAGATGTGTGTTAATGTATATATAATTAATTAATAAAAGAGCATATGACTCTTTGCATGAACTCCAATATGTAATTATCTATCATTTGCTAGATTGTTCATTCATGCACATATTAAGGTATATAATTAAGTCATAATGTATATAATTAATTCTTTATATTAAACTATTTTATATTGTCTAACTTGTTTGAGAAATTCAAATTCCTTTTTCTCCACTTCCACACATACAACTATGTGTATGCATATTTTAGTTAAGTTATAATGCAGTTAATATTGAATCTCATTGTCTTCCCTGCTCTGCTAGTGGGCCAAATTTAGAATAAATTCTCACATGCTATTATTATGTTATTCATTAGGTATTTGATCTGGGGCTTGCAAAATGGGTTTGAATTCAGGCTGTTCCCTGACTTAAATCTCAGGCTTGGTTGGGTTTGAAGTACATTTTGTGAGTTCCAGCTCATGTTAGATGGATCAACATGTTTTGACCAGTACAATATAAGGTAGTAAATATGAGAACAGTTGAACAATGATGTTTGAACACTATAATGCTATGATATATTGGTGGTAAAATTAAAATATTTGCAGAATTTTGGAGTATTACTAAAAATTTGAAGGAATAGAATCATTTACTCAGGTTACGTTACAGCTATAGGCTGAATTTATCAATTCTATTCAATTGATCAAACTGTATTTTTTAATTTTACACTAGCTGGAATTGATTAAGGATTGTTTAATTTTTGAATCTGCGATTTCCTTTCAACTAAATCATTCATTTCAAAAAATATGATTATAATAAACAAAGAACTTTAGGAAAATACTGTCCCTTCTCCCTTTCATAAACACTTTTAATTTTTGATTTTTGTTATACATTCAGAAATATTTCAATTATTACACAATTTGGGCACTCGTTTATTATTGCAGATTAATGTAATTAAATATATAAAAAGTTGTAACAATGAGAAAATAGATATAAAATAAAGATTAACCTGAAAATAGCAAAGACTAGGCAAACTCTTAACAATAGATAGCCACTATTTATATTAAAAAAAACCAAAAACGTACTTTAAAGTGTTTGGAGTGCTGATATGGAAAAAATTTGAGAGTGAGATGGATCGATAAAATTAATCGTAAAGAGATCCTGAAAAGATGTGAAAGATATACATATGAAAGAAGTTACAAAAATTAAAAAAAAATTATACTGAATATTATTTAAAACAATTGTACTTTATGAAAATAAACTGTAGTAGAAGAAAAAAGTAAAAAGCGAGGAATATATTTTTAGTTAAACTAATGTTATAAAGTTAGAGCGTGACATATCATAAAAATAATTCATGTATCTCACAATGTGATGAATAGTTACAGCAATAATTAAAAAGAGAAATAAGCAAATAGGAAGAGCCAAAAGCATAGACAAATGTATAACAATGAACCTAATAATACTCAATATTCACTCAATTAACTTGTTTCATTATACTATACTGAAGTAAATGCATGGCTATTTATTAATTTATGATAATTCCTATATAATATAATAAAACATTTTAATGTAATAATAATTAACATTATAGTACTAGAATATAAGAGAGAATATTTAGAAATAACTGTTTAAAAATTAAAATTTAACTTACGATTGTAAAAATTCAAATTATAGGAATAAACATAAGTATATATTCTATAAAATTTGTGTTTACATTTATCTAGTATGTAATTATAAACCAATAGTTTGTTTAAGCAATTAAGTTTACAATTAATTTATTTTTTGTTGAAAACTGTTTTAGTTGTCTATTTTGAGTTTTACAATGAGAAATTATTTATAAACTTAATTTAATAATACATAATTAAGAATTTTTTTTATTCTATCTCAATATTTATTATATTTGGAATAGTAAAGATTCAGATTAAAGTTACTGCATCTAAATTTATTAGTTCATTAAATTTAAAAGAAATGTTAAAATAAATAGTAATAAGAAAATATCAATCAATGGTAAATTATTTGAGATGATGACGACGAAGAATTATCACTTAATCATAATACTTTATTGTCTGATTATTTAGATTGGCTTTAGAAAAAGAATTTATACTGAAGCGATATTTATATACACTTCATATTCGTAATTTAAAAAAATTAGAAGAAATTTTAGAAAATAAATTTTTTAAACAATTTAAATTATATATATATAATTTATATGCGCAGATAAATTTACATGGTATAATTAATAATAAATTTACTTTTAAGGTATTTTAAAACAAAATGTGTTTTTTTTTATTATTAACAATAACAAAAAGTGGAAATGAAATTCTTAGACAAGGATAATTAAAAGGCTTGTTAACAGATCAATTAAAAGATAAATACATGACTTAATTTAGGTTTTATTTTATTAATCTCATTCAAAGATAAAAAATTTGAAAATTGTATAATTGGGCATATGAAACTGTGTATCAAAACAGAGATCAGATAATATCTACAATCAATAGATTGAAGGATTCAAACGACTACAGATGGGGATAAGCAAGTCAAAAAGATATAAATAGGGATCATAACTTGATTTATTTGAAATTTTGAAGATTATTCTAATTCTTCTGATGATTCTTCTTGAACTGCTGATTATTCTACCTATTTTGCTATGTGCTTTAAGTAATCCAGCTTATCATATTCAGCTGTTGTTTATTTGTATATTTTGTTCCATTGGCATGCAGGAATAGAGAAGCTATCATCTGCTTCACTCTGACAAAGTGGCAGAGTGCCAGCCATACTATAGTGCTGAGTCCATAACAGAAATCATCAATTAATGGAAAAACATCTTGAATGTTGTGTCCAATGTACATACACTTTATATAACATACACTTCATATGTCTAAAGTTTTAGGGAGAAACCAGCCATCAAATAAAGAATAAACTACTATTGGAGGTACCTCATAAATTTTGAATGATAATGAAAACCTACCAACACCATAGTTATGGTTCAACAGATAAAGTCCACTGAAATATACTAATACTAAAAAATGAACTCAAACTTTTACTGCTGAAAAAAATAGGTATGAACTTTAAAAGAATATTATAAATCATTATTATTATTTATCTCCTAATAAAAGTATTTCAATCAGTAATTGTTTGTTAAATCTGTCTATAAGTGGGTATGGTAAGAGATTGGTGTTTGTTCTCTTTATAATGCCATTTATACAGCAATAACTATATATCAGCAATTACATTTATTATTGCAATCACTGTCCATGTTTTTAATGATTTATAGTTTTTAGTCATTTCCACTTTATCAAAAATATAGACAATAATTTAAACATGTAATTTAATGAACTCTCAAGAAAATTCAAGTGGGCTGCAGAGATAGAATACATTAATATTATTATTATAATTATCTTTTAATAAATTGCAGTTTTAATCAAACTATCCTCCAGTTTTATGGAAGGATAATTGGGAATATTGATGTAAGTGAACATCCGTAACCTTTATTTTGGGCTGTTTTGTTTACATATGAAATTCATTCATATATAATTTATTATTAATTATTTTATTTAAAGCAATAGTATGCAGTAGATGGAAATTCCTTTCATATACTATCTGTCTTGTCATTGTACATGTTGTGGATTATCACTCTTCCACTGTATATGTAATAGGCATAAATTCTTCTCATATAACATGTTCCTAGCTATTTTATTTAATGGAATCATATGTGGTAGATGGAAATTCCTACTGTATACTCTGTCTTGTCTTTATACATGTCATGGATGATACCATATGTAAAACTGCTAGTCACTCTTACACTATATATATGTGACAGACATAAATTCCTATCATATAGCATGTGCCTAGCTCACATCTATACATCTATCAATAATTAATGTAACTCCAAAGTTGCCTCTTACATTTGCATATATAACATTTAATTACTTACCTGTATTACAGCCTGAAAGCATATATAGTAGCCCAGTTATTTAAATAGTTTATAAATTTATTGTATTCTCAGGCTGTAGGTTTATTAATTTTAAAACTGTAATAATAATTGCTTGTGATCATTGTTTTATACTGCAAGCTTATATCTTTCCAGAATTACTTAATATCTGTTAAGAAGCATTTAAACTGTATTATACCATATATAACATCTGTGCATAAACTTAATTATTACATAAATAAACTTAATTATTGAATCAATCATTCATTAAACATATAACTTATATATAAATTAATCAGACAGTCAATTTATGCTAACAAGTGTTTAATCTTTAGATATATATATGAATAAATTGTAATGTCTCATTATTTTTTGGCAATTTGTTATTATTTTGCAATCAGTAATTTAATTAGAATAGGATATGAGTTTTGGTGTCTAGCTGATCTTAGCAGGCTATAAAAGAAGACATTGTTGTTCTGTGATGATAGAATGTGGAACACCCATGCAGATTGTGTTTAAGTGATTTTCATGTGGGTTATACCTTTGGATAGTTATAGTACATATATATATTTATAAGTCATGCCCAATATGAGGCTGATGTATGACCATGTATACCTGAAATACATATATATATATTAAAAAGTGAAGGCCGACATATATAAATGTGAATCCCAGTGATGAAAAGTCTAATTTTAATTATATATGGATTTAAAAATACTGGGAAAATTTGATAATGTAACAATAATAGTGAATAAGTTTATTTTAGTTTGACAGGATAAAGAAGAAGGTGAAATTTTTAGTAGTTCGTTTTAGATTTAGAAAAGTAATTTTATTGATTGTAAAAATATATTTATCGAAAAAAGTATTGTTGATAAATTATTGCTAATAATGAGAATAAAAAAGTATATATGTATAGCATGATGCTTGGCAAATATTAGTTTGCTTAATGAAATTAAGTATCAGCAGTAGGAAAGTAAATAGATACATAACATCCCCTTATAAATACATATATAAAACCATTTGGACAATATAGAAAGTTTAAAAGTAGGCAATATCACCAAAGGACATAATGTTGACAGGAAAGAAAGGATTTTTCATGGAACTGACATGAGCTTAGCTAAAGTGTGGCACAATAAAGTAGATAATTATGAGCTTAGCTAAAGTGTGGCACAATAAAGTAGATAATTAAAGAATAGAGAATAAATAGTTTAGAAGTATTATTAAAACAGAATTATGAGTTACTTTAGAAAAATAAACAAAATTTTGATTGTATGTGTATAGTTTTATCTGTTCTAAATAAGGAATCAGAAGAGCAAAACAATATAACACTGAGAGGAAGATAGTCCCATTCTTTCAAAAATCCCCAAGTGGTGAAAAAAACAAATGAGCCAACTGGGATACAAATGCTAATGAGGTTAATGTTGAAAATTTTAAACAAAAATCAGAAAGAAATCATACAAAACCAGCAGATAATAAGAAAACTAACAGGAGCTAATTGAAAAGATGGAAGAGTTAGAAGAAATGAAGCAGGAGATAAATGATATGGCAGATCAGACACAAAATGCAATAGAAAAAGAGAAAAAGTTAATTAAAAATATTGAAGAAGAAGAGCAAGAGATATAGGTAGTGAAAAAGATGTTAATAAAACTAGAGAAGAAATAAGATTAGAAAGTATAAAAAGTGGAAGAAGAAATAGTGCAAACAAAAGAAACGTTGCAGCATAAATTAAAGTTGCAAGAAGCTGTACTACTTAAAAAAGAAAGCTAAAAGATAGAATGGATAATATGGATGAAAAGTTATGTAGAGCATATCAGCACTATGTAGAAATAAATAAAAATAGCTTAAGAATGGAAATAGGTCAAGCATATGCAGAAATAAAACATATGAAATTGAGGGAAAGCTACCTCATAATACCATAAATGTTGATAATAAATTATAAGTATAATTTTGCCCAGCTAATCCAGCTAGATAAAAACATAACTTATCAGGAAATTTTTAACACTGTCTTAAAAAGACCTCATATTACAGAAGTGGATTAAGGTCTGAGCATATTAATAAGATGCAACCAGATTAGACCAGCAAAATGAAACAAAGAACCATCAGAGAGAAACAGTTGGTTTTGGAAATGTTAATAATCATCACCCAAATGGTATATGGCCAGATCTGTCACCATGAAATAAATGGGAAGTTAGAATATGTATATTATATATTTTTATACTAAATTTTGTGTGTGTATTGTTTTACTAACCAAGTGAAGCAATTTTTATTGTTTATTTTTGGACAGACTGTATTGTTTTACTAACCAAGTGAAGCAATTTTTATTGTTTATTTTTGGACAGACTGTATTGATATGAAGTGATATTTATATATGCTTCATGTCCATAATTTAAAAAATTGGAAGGAATTTTAAAAACAAATGTTTTAAACAATTTTAATTATATATATAATTTATATGCACAGATAAATGTAAATGGTGTAATTAATAATAAATTTATTTTTAAAGTATGTTAAAACAAAATGTGTGTTTTTTTTTATTAACAATAACATAGTGGAAATGAAATTCTTAAAAAAAGTTAATTAAAATGCTTGTAAACAGATTAATTAAGCAAAGAGATAAATATCTGATGTAATTCTTTTCAAAGATAAAAATTTGTAAATGGTACAATTGGGAAATTCACACCAAGGACCAAAACAAAGGGGGAATCAAACAACCAGTTTATTTTGATTCTGAAGATTATTCTAATTTTTCTAATGATTCTGAAGATTCTTCTTATTCTGCTAATTATTCTGGCATGTGCTTTAAGTAATCTACCTTGTCTTATTCAGCTACAGTGTTTATTCATGTATTTTGGTTCCAATAATATGCAGGAATAGAGAACCTGCCATCTGCTTTAGTCTGACCAAGCAGTGGAGTGCAAGTCATAGTCCAGCACTGAGTCCACAACAGAAAGTTGTCAACTAATGGAGAAATATCTTGAACATTGTTTCCAATATGTTTACATTTTATATGCATAAATTTCAAATGTTCAAAGCTTCAGGAAGAACCCAGCCATGAAGCAAAAAATAAACTACTATATAATTTTAAAATGATGATCAAAACCTACTGCCACCATAGCTATGGTTTAACAAATAAAGTCTGTTGAAATATACTAATACTTAAAGAACAAGTTCAAACTTTTACTGTGAAAGAAATAGGTATGAACTTTAAAAGAATATTATAAGTCTATAAAATAACTATTATTTATCACCTCTCTAATGGAAATGTGTTTTAGTCAATAATTGTTTGTTAAATCTGTCAATAAGCAGGTGTGTCAAGAGATTGGTGTTTTGTTTTCTTTATCTGTGCCACCATTTAGTCAGCAATAATTTTATATCAGCAATTAAGTTTATTATCTCAATCTTTAACCATGCTTTCAATGATTTATTGTTTTCAGTCATTTCCACATCATTGAAAATATAAAGAATAATTGAAACCTAAAATTTAATGAATTCTAAAAAGAATTCAAGTGGGCTGCACAAAATATAATAAATTAATATCATCTTTTTGCCTATTAATAAATTACAATTTTAAGCAAACTACTCTCCAGTTTTGAGAGAGGATAATTAGGAGTATTGATGTAAGCAAACTGTTGTGACCTGTATTTCAAGCTGTTTTGTTTATGTACGAAATTCATTTGTATATAATTTATTAGTCATTATTTTATTTAGTGCAACAATATGTGGTAAATGGAAATTCCTATCATGTATTGTTTTTGTATATGTTTGTGGGTGATGCCATTTGTGAAACTGCTGGTCACTCTTACTGATGTAAATTCCTATCATATAGCATGCTCCTTGCTCATATGTATATATTTATCAATAATTAATGTATTGCTTTTTACATTTGCTTATATAACATTTAATATAGGGATTTAAATACTTATCTGTATTACAGCCTAAAAGCATTTATGGTAGTCTGGTTATTTAAATAGTTTATAAATTAATTATATTCTCAGACTGTAGGTTTATTAATCTTAAAACTGTAGTAATAATTGTTTGTGGTCATTAGTCTATGCAATGAATTTATATCTTTTCAGAATTACTTAATATCTGTGAAAAAGCATTTAAACTGTATTATACCATCTATAACATATGTGCATAAACTTAATTAGCACATGAATAAACCCAATTATTAAATCAATCATTCATTAAACATATTAACTTGTTTATATAATTTATGCTATTGTGTGTGATATTTTTAAGTACATATGTAAATAAATTGTAATGTCTCATTATTTTTTAGCAATTTATCATTAATTTGCAATTAGTAATTTAATTAGAATAGGATAAGAGTGTCAATGAAAAGTTAATCTTTTTTTTTAAAAACAAAATTAAGATTTATTTTAGAAAAATGACTGAGTATACACTGAAACAGAATAAACCTGCAGGTCACTATTAAAAAACAAAAATACACAAGGCATCTTGTGAGTCCTGTCATGCAACAAAAATACTGCTCAAGGTCAATGCTTGGGGAGAGTTCAAGTAAATCCAGGTGAACTCGCCTCTGAGGTGAATGCTCGATTTGCCACTGGAGACAAAGCTGCTTGCATATGAGAACCACCAGAAAAGGCTCAATCATTCAATAATGCTATTTGGACCCATGTATCTTTACGTAATTGGTCAGGTACCAAAGCATGGTCTCTGATTTTGATTTGTTGAAGAAGCTTGATGAAAATAGAGTGGACTGTAGAGTCTAACGTTCTGAAAATCAACTTACATCTCATGAACCAGACTGCAAATGTAAGGAAGATGGAGAGTCTGATTGAAGCAAAAGAACCTTGTTCAATGGAATTGGTTACAGATAGGGTGATTTTGATGTCAAGGCTTACTTTTCCCATTATGAAGATTCTCACTGGGGTTAGTACTGGGCAGATATAGAGCAGATGAGTGAAAGACTCATCAGCTAAGTGCACAGTTGACACTGGGGGCTAAGCCTCTTGAAATCTCTTTTGGACATCAAAAATTGACTTGTAGGAAGTGAATCGAGGTTCAACTTGAGGATAAAATTGATGTATTTTGACTCCAAATACCAGCACTTGGCCTTTTTGATGAGTAATCTATTGTTCTCTCCTAATGTGGTGGGCAAAGGATCCTGGTTAGGATGCTTGAGTTTATATACTTGCCAGAGTTTATATACTTGCCAGAAAGTTCTTTGCAAATATGTCTCCAGAGCCCAGCCATCCAAACCCTGGGCAGGGGAGGTGGCATATTCTTGGGCTGAACTGAGACTGGAAGATTTAGTTCCGGCTGTTTCAGGCATATACAGGTTAAAGCTGCAATAAACAACTGAATATACAGGGTGGCAACTGAGTGGAGGCCAAGTCCATTCTCTTCTCTAGGTCTTTGATCCTTGGCAATGCTGATGACCACCACCCTGCCTTTCCAAGAGTTTGGTGCATTGCGAGTTGATCAGCATCTCAAAATTCTTGTTGGGCCTGATGATTGGAAAAAAGTAACTGAGTCATGAAAGCCTAATATGTTTAAAAGGGCTACCTTGCCTGGTAGTAACAATGTTACTTTTGATAGTGACTCTACTGTCTTTTTGGTTTTGGACAAAAAATATTCTGTATCTTATGGGTCATTGAAGGTTTAGACATAAAAATTGGAAACCCCCAAAAAGATTGGGACTTTGCCAAAAAGATTGCAGAAAAGGATTTTCCCTACCTGATATTCTACACTGAAGATTTTTCAAAGTTGATCTGGAAGTTAAATTTGTTGTCAAAGGTATTAAGTATATATAGTAGTGTCAAAAGATAAGACACATCAGAAAGGAAAATGGAAACATCATCAACAAAGGTGATATGATGAATAGTGTGCTTCAAGGCTGGAATATATATACCTGACAACTCGGCCACCAACTCCTTTAGAAGCAGATTCACATAGGTAATAAAGTAAAGAGTCACCAAAGGAGAACCTTGGGGAATCAATACATGAGATCTGAATTCCTCTGACAATTTGCCATTCAAGAAGTGAAGATGGATCTAGTAAGCAACAAGTTGCCTGTAATTGGGATAAAAATGTCCAGTACTTGGTAATCTTGCAAGATTTGAAGCAGCTTTGCAGGAACTACCTTGTCAAAGGCTGAGGAAAAGTCTATGTGAAGGGTAATGGGTTTGGAGTTTTGATGTTTTCTGACATTTTCTGCTAGGAGAAACCTTTGTACTGCATCAGTGGTCAAGGATCATTTCTAGGCAAATTGAAACTCTGATATATGGGTGTATAATTAGTCTTGAATACAATCTTTTACTATTGCTTTAATTAGTTTTATGAGAAGTGGAATCATTGAGATGGGTCTAAGGTTGGTCAATTCTGAGGGATTTACTTGCTTCTTGAGGAAAGGGACAAGGGCCACTGGATAGAGGTCAGGAATGTTTTGAAAATCTCCAGAGAGCATGTCAATTAACTAGCATACTATGGGAACCATAAAGTGATGTAAGTGTAGCAGCACAAATCTGGTAATGCCATGAATTTCTGGATGTGTGCTTTCAGGGTAGGATTGCAGCTTTTGAATAATATGGGCTTCTGTTATGCCATGGTCAATGTGTGTCTATGGGTCCCTCCAGACATTCCCAATTCCAAATGGATAATCTTGAAAGTTGGATTGAAAGTGACTGTGGATCTGAGAAAGCATGGCAGGGCCACTATATAACAGTGGCTGACAGATATCATGGTGGGGGTGGGCCTCCATGCAGCACCCAAGGCCCACCTTATGTAGCCATGGGTCCAATTATGATGATTGGCTAGGAAAATTTTCGATCGCTTGGTAGCACATATTGTGCTAGAGTTTTTTTGCTTGTTTACACACTGGGTTTTTAATTCTAAACTTTGCCATAGCTGGCATCAGAGACAGAGATTATTCAGCTTGTTGGCAATTTGATCTTAGTACATTATAAAAGAAGAAATTGTTATTCTGTGACATCAGAATGTTGACCTTTGGTGATTTTTATGTAAGTTGTATATTTTAAACAGTTACAACATATATAAAATTATTTGCAATTAATATTTTTATTTTCTATTAAAACTAAAAAATATGTTTCTGTAAATAGTTGTACATATCTAAAAATATTTTTGATAATTCTTTTGTTGTATACAAATAAATTATTTTCAACAAAATAATGTATAGCATATTTAATATTAATTATATGTTGGATTATTTCTATAATCTAATATTAAACATTGTATGTCTATTGACAAGTTGGCCTTTGGAAGAATAACTTAGTTGGTTAGAGCATTATCTTAAAAATTCAATATGTACAAATCTAACAATCCATGTTCTATTGTTATGCTAGTACTATCACTGGTCAGACCAGTATCACCTGAAAAAGAGAGAATAATTATAGTACTCAATGTGTTGTTCTATATACTAATCTGTGTGGCATTACTTACAGTGCAGCTATTTACTTCCCTCTTTTCTTCCAATGGGTAAGCTTGTGATTAAAACCTGTAGAGGTCCCTACCTTCATATTTTCAACTGCACATGCTTTAGGTTTATTACCTTAGTAAATAGTACTTGGAAAGTTTAAATAATTTAAAATCTTTTTGAAGACATTTGATATTTAATATTAGATAATGAAAATAGTCCAAAAATAATTAATATTAAAATGCCATCATAACAAACCTTCAGACAAATTCTACATTTATTACTCATGTTCAAAAATATTGACACTTCAAATATTATAAAAATCTCATATATGATAACAGATTTAGATAATTCTATATATAATTACTTATTCTAATCTAGTTACTTATAAACTACCAGACTCTGTAAGTATTAAACAATTTTTTAAGGTTATAAATCTAAGGGTTAAAAATTCAGCTTTTGTTTCTAATTTTAAATTCATTTATATGCTATTATTCAATTTATTAAAAAAAATAACGAAAAACAACTATCATTATTTTACTTGTAATTAAAAAACTTCTATTTGATTGGCATTTATATAAAGCTTAAGTTCAAAATAATTAAAATGAATAATTTAAAACTTTATTATTATATAAATATTAATAAAGACATCTTACTTTTTATTATATAGACATTAATATTTTGACATAATGTTCAATTATTCATTTATAATAAAATCAAGATCTTCAAAGCAATATCTAAAAAAGTCATTAAATATTAAATTTTGCATCTAAATTGAATTACAGTGGTGGTCTCTGAAAAAACATTTTGAAAGTGCATTATATGAAAAAAAATATTTTATTAATTAAAATATCATAATCATTATTTTTAAACATAAATGTGCTGTCTAAGCTTAATCCAGTTTTCTAATCCATAGCATCTCTTCTTCACATCACACCAATAAAATTTCTTATTTCTATCCATCTCAAACATGGTATTTTCTAGGTCTTTTGTAATCTAGTTTAGAAATTCTTCTGCCATCTATTATCATAATTTTATAGCAATATATCCGGTTTAGCTCATTTCATTAATTCACTGATGTCAATGATATCTTTTGCTCTCTCACTCAAGTATTTTGCTTTCTCTCCTTTCTTGCTATTCTCAATATACATCTCTGCATAGTTTGTTGAGAGATATGAAGTCATTCAATTGCTTATCTGTTGAATGTTCAAGTCCTATATCTGTAAATAAAATGAATAAAAGTATTCTCTTTCAAACACATATGCATATATTATTTTAATATTAAATTATTCCTACTACAAGAACTCTATTCATGTTTAATACTATAATTAATTTCATTAACTATATTATCATTAATAATAATAATCAGATCAAGCTGTTTGAAGGTAACTTCTTCTAAGTAATATTTCTCAATCCCTATTATGTTTTTTTACATTATTATTTTTATCTCATAAGGTGACAACATTTTCTATAAATAATCACATCATTTGCCTATTAATACATTGTACAGGCTTAAGTATTTTATGCTAAATAAGCAATCATCAGTTGGTCTAGATTGCTATCCTCACACATATATACAATCAGTGCTCAGCTTTATATTAAGATAGCCAATCTTCATACTTTAATGGATTTGCCTATTGTAAATAATTTAAATAACTTTCATATACTTTTTTTTAGCTTCTCATTTTAATCCACAAAATACTTTTTATAAAATTGCCATATAAAAGATTTAATATACAAAATCAAAAGATAATAAATTGGTTAATGTGCTTATTTTTATTTGAAATTTATTTTTTTGTTCAATTCGGCATTTTGTCATAAACTATTTTTACTACAGTTTTTCTGAATCATAATTTTTAATACAATTCTTCAGTCACTTCTTTTGGCTACTAAACCATATGAATCAAATCAATAAGAGACAATCAGATGCTGAAAATACTAATCATTTGAAGTACAATATCCTACTTTGATAATGAATGAAATATTTGTGTAACTCAGTCTGAACAAGACGGCTCAGTAGGTTACAGTGTTACCTTAAAATTCAATACTCAAGAATCTAAGGGTCCAGGTTCGATTCCCATGCTAGTCCTGTCACTGGTCAGCCCAGTGACACCTGAAAATGAGGGGGAAATAATACCTCTTGAAACATTGTGCATATATTAACTAGAATGCATATCAAATTTATGTAATAAATAATAATTTAATTGGAATATGGGTAAAATGATAATAAAGACAAGGTAAATTTTAATAAGTTTTATTATAATTAATAAAATTGAAAAATAAAATAAAATAGAATACACACACAATTGGAAAGCAAAATATATATGGGATTTGATGCACACAGGCATTATCAGTGGAATAAGATTGATTAAAGTATTACAGCATATAATCTCATTAGAGTAGATTTAATAGGTCTGTACACAGTGAATTAATTATGCCTATGGAAAACTAATATACCAAATACTATTTCTGTCTTACAGTTTACCAACTGGTAAATAACTATGCTAGTCAGAGTTATACCAATTAATACAGTGCTAATATGGCTGCGGTTTACATAAATTAAATAAGTTTCGAGCACATAGTATGAAGCTCCAGAATGATACAGATCTAAATCTACAAAAACAGATATTCTCTGGTTTCTAGTAAAACATGAATTTATAACTTATAAAGGATGAATGGGCTAAACTAGCACTACAGATAATTTGCCATGACACTTTCCTAAATTTTATTAAAGGGTGGTGATGCAGATGAGAAATTATGTCCAGACACACACACATATATATATATATATATATATATGTTCCTTTTGGAGACTGAAGGGCTTGCTAATGAATTTATTAATAAGAAATACAAAGTCCAGAACTTGGGTTGACTTATTTAAAGATTCTGTATCCTTGTATCCCAGTTCTATATGTGAGAGCCTCATCCGAACAATATGATTCCTAGGTGTGTCGTAATGTCTGCTGGTCTCTGCCATTAGCCCATGAATATTAGCAAGACTAAGATATATCTATACATATATTGTTTAATACAAATCCATAATGCACAAAGGCAAAACAACAAATATAAAAATAATTAATGGTACCTTTAAATAAATAGCTACT
This sequence comes from Epiperipatus broadwayi, assembly GCA_028023455.1. Lineage (NCBI taxonomy): Eukaryota > Metazoa > Onychophora > Udeonychophora > Euonychophora > Peripatidae > Epiperipatus > Epiperipatus broadwayi. The sequence goes on along the minus strand of JAQFVV010000038.1, from coordinate 5,489,282 downwards.
ATTTGCATTGCCAATAAAACCCACTTCATAAATTAAGCATATAATCATAATGCTATAATAAAAAGGGCTAAATTAATATTGATAGTCCATTTAATAAATCACTAAATTTGCATTATTAATCAGGTTCTATAAAGGGGTGAAAAGTATATTTGAGGGGGTTATAATTAATAATAAACTATAAGATATACTTTAATAATATATCTTGCTGGCTAGGCTTTAACCATCAGATAAAATGAATCTTTACATCATAACTTATCATTATAGGATTGCAAAACATAATAAATATTTAACATATATATATATATATTATTAACATAATATAATTTTGAAAAAAGCAAGTCAGATTAAGCTAAATAAGCATTATTTTATATTTATTAAGTTGAAGATGGAAATCACAAGATGTTCAGTACAGAATCATTAGAATTAAATATGCTCATTGTTTTCAGGTACATTTGGCATATTATCACATATATAATAAAAATGAAATTTTATGGACCAAAATTTATAAAATGACATAGGCACCACTGCACATAACAGTAAAACATAGATTTTAATTAACAAAATAAGTAATAATTTTACATTTTAATATACACAGTACTAGAGATATCCCAGATTTACTATTACAGAAAATTAGGCAAGTATTTCTCAGTGGCTTTACATTTAATTTAAATAAAAGTTTTAGAAATTAGTTTTGAACACTCATTTAAATTTAGGAATTGTTGATAAAATATCAAAATTTATTATAAGATATTTTAAGGATTATATAAAATTAGATCAATTTTGTGTTTCTTCTTCCTTTGAAGCTTTTAAGAAAATAAATGTTTTTGTTTTGGATGATGATTGTGTTTTTGGTAGTTTAGACATTGAAAATATGTACCAATTGGTTAATAGATTAAAAAGTATTGATGTTTTTCTTTCAATTTTGAAAAAAATGGAATGTTTTTCTGCAGATAAGATTAAGGTTTTTCATGATTTGCTTTTGCTGTTAGAGGATTCAATGTATTTTATGTCTAATGACATGTTTTATAAGATTAGAGAGGGTTGGGTTATTGGTTATGTTATTTCTCCATTGATGTGTGCTGTCTATATTGATTATTTGGAGTGTAGTGTTATTAATCTGTTTTCTAGTTCTATACAATTATTTGTTAGGTATGTCGATGATTGTTTGTTTGTTATTCAGAAAAAGAAATTAGAAGAGGTTTTATGTGGATTAAATGCTTTTGTTTCTAGTATTAAGTTTACAATTGAAGGGGGGGGGGTAGTTTTGATTTTGTAAAATTAAAGTTTTTAGATTTAAATGTTGAGAAGGTTAATGATGTTTTGTTTTGTAGTCATTTTATAAAACCTAAGAATTTGAGAAATATGATTAGGCCTGATAGTTATCAGCCTTTTATACATAAGAAAATGTCTTTGTTGAATTTTTGTTGTAGGAATAGAAGGGTTAATAATAATGCCAATATTCAAAGAAGTCAATTTGCTGCTGAATATGTAGAATTGGGTTATAGTCATGATTTTATTTAAAAAGTTGTATTTAATAATAATGTTTATAGTCATGATTTTGATGGTTAGAATTTTGTTGGTAAGAGTAATAATTGTATGTCATTACAATTTAAGGCTTCAATATATAATTTGGTTTATAAGAATAGTCATTTGTTAGGTGGAAGGAAGGTTGCATGGAAGAAAGGTTCTGATTTGAATTCATTACTTAATGGTTCAAAACAGTCTATTGATAGTAGGTCTATTCCTGGTATTGTTTATAAGATTCCTTGTAGTTGTGGTAAGTTTTATGTAGGCCAGAGTAAGTTTAGCCTTAATGAAAAGATTAAGGTTCATATAAGTAGAGTTAAACATAGGTATCTTAACTCAGCTTTATATATTCATGAATTGAATACAGGTCATAGAATATTGTTTAACAATGCTTCAGTTATTTTTTATGAAAAGAATGAGTTAAAAAGAAGAATAAAGGAGACTTTGATGATAAATCTTCTTGATTCTAAGGCTGTCAATCTTATGAAGACTTCTTTTGATATTAAGGGAAGGTGGAGTTTGAAATGAATTATGGGAAGGTTTGTTTTTGTGTGTATTTATTTGTTATTTCCTTTAGTTTGATTTTCACTTGAGAAGGTCTATTTGTAGTAGATGAAACCATGGTTGTGTGAGAATTTTGGTAAAATTTTGGATTTAATCTAGTATTGTATTGTTTTATGGTTTTGCATTTATATATGTATATGCGTTTCACGTGTATATATTGTTAGCATAAGTTGTAATTCTAAGGCATTTTAAAAAAATAATAGAGAGTATACCAATAGCTCAAATAAGTTAGTAATTGATAAGTGTGGTAAGAGCAAAATATTTAAAATCTCTATCTAGAACATTCCCATCCCAGACCAATTGGTTTCAAGCTTTTGGCTCACCTCAAAGAGGAGCCAGAACATTCCAGACACTAGATCTAAAATATCAACTCAAAACCCAGCACTTACTTAATATGTAACCTTTAAGTAGAAACTCTGATGGGAATTTTCTAAATAGAGATTTTAAATATTTTTCTCTCACCTCACTTATCAATTAAGAGCTTGTTTTGAGCTATTGGCACACTCCCTATATTACATATTTGTAAATACAAGCTCATAAAAGCAATGTCACATTATATATGCCTTTACAGATTATTAAAAAATAATGTATAAAGAAATTTAATTTTACAATAAAATTTAAAATTGTTATAAAGAAATTTAATTTTACAATAAAATTTAAAATTGTTATGTTATAGTAAGGGGGGTTTAAGTTATCAAAAAAAGTGTAACTAATTAATTAAAACCAAATGATGATAAAAGAATGTATAAATTAAATTCTAATTTTGTAATTATTTAGGCAAAAGGGTGACAAAACATGTAATTACTGTAGGATCAGATAAAATCAAAGATATTCAGAATTTAATTTAAAAAATGAAATTAGTAAAATCTTAAAATTAAACTAGATCAAGATTGTGATCAGTAAGATTTTTTTTAGATAGCAAAGAAAATAATTTTCTCTTTAAAATGAATTAATCAATTTGAAAGATCTGAATGCCTTTGTTTTGAGATATATACATAGGAGCAGGAAAAAAGAGTTTTTAATTCTTATAAACTTATTGTAAATTTTTTTAAAGCTGTTAAATTATGTTATACTATGAACAGTGAGTAGATCACCACAATTTTTCCAATTATCTCTGAGAATTTGAGTATGGAGATCCCTCATATTATAGAATGCTAGGCTGATAAAGAGCCTGCCTACAATTGTTGATCAAAATTGCTGACATGCTATGCTGCTGTTGTCAATAGAAAGCCCCAGTATATAATTTCACTGAATGACCAACCAGCCAATAGCCAAGAACACTACTCCATAAAACCTAATGAACTATACTGGGAAATTCACTGTAGTGTTTGACTATCTATCAAAATCCTTTGGTGGTAAAATAGTGATTATTTTAACTTTATAAATTTAAATTTATTGGTAAACAATTAAAGCATCTTAAATATTCTTCTTTCTTTGCTTCCACAATTTATTTATTAACCATTCTTTAAAGAGTGTTTTCTTTTAATATTATATAAATATTCTTATTGTATTATTAAAATGTTTTCTTATTATATTATCATGCACACTTAATTAATTGTACATATTAAGAAAGATTGACTTTTGTAATACTTAATCTTTCTTAAATTTTCTAGACTTATTGTTTAGAAATCAGATGGAGGTAAATTTAGTAAAATATATCAATGACTAAAATATTTGATGTCACCTAAAAGAAATCCAGTAACTCGATCAGATCAAAACATTTAAATATTAATACTAATTTGTTTTTTTATTAGTTGCTAGTTAAACTTAACTATTCAAAATCTATTATTTAAAATTATAACCTGAGCCATAATGCAGTTACAAATGGTTTATAAACATTTTTTTTTAAAAAAATAATCTGAGTTTAACAAATAGAAGTTAAAACTTTATTTCTTTTAGAAGGGACAAGTATATATGTATACTGCATATATGTGATTTACAAAGAATGTTCAGTTTTAAAGTAAAATTTAATCTTTTGTAATTTAAAAGTTAAAACTTTGTTTCTGTTTTAAAAGGGACAAATACATATATACTGTAGATATGATAGCTTAATTCTATAAATTTTTTAATACAATTTAATATGTTATAATTTAAGGCTGTCATATCAATAATTCCTTATATATGTAAGACCTATAGGGTAGATCTTTAATAAAGCAGGTATAATTTTCTTATGAGAGTTTATATATATATATCATAACTGCATAGTGCCTAATTTAGCCTTATATAATAGATGTCCACATACTATAAACTTATGACATGACCATTTACATTTTAATTTATATAGATTTAAATTTAAATCCAAATGGTTATTATTTTATATAAATTTAGCTTTGTTGGGTTATCTAATTTCATGATTATCTTATTGCATTTCTTCAGCAGGCATATATAACCGCTTCAGAAAATTTAATTTGACAGGTTCCATTTGTCTAAGTTCCACACAAATGTGAGAGCATTCCTTTCATTTTCCAGACCCAGAGGGTATTGTTCTTATCATTCTTGCCTGTTAATGAGAGTTATTTAGGGTTATACGAAGATGCTCATTCCTTCATTTCATGACCCATTTATTCTATAAAATTTGAATCTAACTTTGCATAAGTAAATATATTCCTATCATTGCCTATTATTTTAGTAATCCAGTAACATCTCCATTATGTATGTCAAAGCCTGATATTTCAGTATTGATGGGTCATGATCATGAGAGCAATGCCATAATCTATTTTAACCATATTTTATAGAGTTAATTAAACTTATCCTGCTTCATTTATTATCATGTACCTGCCTGAGGAATATCAGCCTCAAATATCAAATGTGTTTATCATCCAAGATCCCTTGTTTATAAATCTTAAATATTGAAACTTTGACATGTGTACTCACTAATGAATGTAATTCCACTATCTTCAATGAATCTAGCAACCAATTAAATGGTAGTCATTTCTTTTGTTTATTTGCTTGTAATTTTATTATTAATAAAGTGTTTGTATCATACATATCTATTGCATAGGGTGTCTTGTTTGCGACAGGAAAGTCATACATTTGTAATCGAATTTTAAGAGCCCCCCCCCCCCAATCACCAAGCCTAATTAAATTAAGTAGCATATGTGTTTGAATGAATTGAGATGGTTTAAATCACACTAGTGATTTTGCTGTTGTCCACTCATTTGACCATTACATACATATATATTTTCTTGACCATTACAATATATATATTGTAATGAAATTATAATGATGCTACCCTCTTAACTAATAGCACCAGAGATTTGGGAGTTATGTTGTAATGAGGTAATAACTGATTTTGAACTCCATTATATTTCCACTGGTTTGGTCATCATTTGTAATGAAACAAAATAAATCTGCCCTACAAGTTTTAGACAACCATTTATTACTTACACAAAATTAATATAAACAATAATGAAAAAATACATTTATGATTTAAATATTATTTATAACAGAGCAAATCATGTACCAATAAATAGTAACTTTGCATCACCCGTAAAAATTATCTAGCTCTATCATTAGTTACACTATCCAATAACAATATTTCCAAAAAATAATTATTTAGGTTCTACACTACACTAAAATAAAATACTGATGATAATCTTTATTACAATCTAATTTATTCAGAAAACATTTAAAACAAAAGAAAGCAAATGAGTTCATTACCTTAGATATCACCTAATCTATTCACTATCTCAAAATAAACTGCAATAAGCAGTGGAATCATATATAATTGTCATAAACAATTATGCTTGCCTAAGATATCTATTTCATTTAGAATTGAATGAAACCAAATTCAAATCAATAAATAAATTCTAATATACTTTACTAATCAAATACACCTGGGTCTCATTTTATGTGGTAGATAGGTTCCTCAGGAAATGCGCACAAAATAAATCGCACAAAAATAGACTTAACTTACCTTGAAAAATGGGGAATACATACTGTAATTTTCCAAAAATTGCATAAAAGCAAAGCAACAACATAAAATTACTTTAAAATTCCCATAAAAAAAATAAAAAAATAAAATATGACTAATAAAAAATTTCAAATTTGAAAAAAATTAATACGAGACAAACTCCTTTTACTTTTTTTATTGACTACAGTATTTAATTTTATTCAAAATAATATATCTTTATGCGTAATTTACATTTTTTTCATACATGTATGGTATTTTAATTATTATTGCTATTTGAGATATCAGATTCATCATGATGTGATGTGATGTGAGGTACTGTAGCTTCTCCTTAAACGAAGTCAAGAGGAAATACAACGAAAACGTTTTCCAATCACTGTTGATCCTTCCCATTTCATTAAGCTATCTAAAATTGAAATTTTTGTTTCAAAAAAATTCATTTTCTTGGGTGTTTTTTTCTCTCAGTTAGAGTAAACTAAAAGTTTAAAATAAAAATAGGAACTTAGACTTACGATAATAAAAAGATACTGACTCACCACTGGTGGACAAAATTTAATTAAAACTAACAATTAAAAATTAAATTCTTATTTTTGTCTTTAATTTTCAATTCCATTTAAAAATCAAATTTCATCATTTCACATCACCTTAATTTCAGATCACGTTAAGTAATTTTTAAATTTTTAATTACAATTAAAAATCATATTTTAATTGTCAAATTTAATTGTGTCCACCACTGTTACTCACCTTTTAAAAATAAACTTGCAGACACTAAATGATTAATTGATTACATACTCTTTTTATAAAAAGCAAAAATAGAATGTGATTTAAAATGCAAAAACAACATATAGTATTTTTCATCTATAATGTTTGAACAGATTTACATTATAGTCTTGTAAAATTTAATGTGTGTATATAAAATGGGGAAATCCTGATTATAAGTAAATTATGAACTTCTTTATTGCATAAAATCTATTACAGTACTATTATAAAGTGCTGAAAATATTGAAATTATTAGATGAAAGTTGAACTCCGATAATGCGTTATTAGTTTAAATATGACATAAGTGCGTGAAATTTATAATATTTAAAGTTATAGCACATTATTGGAGCTCGACTTCTGATTTAATAATTTTTATCACATAAAAGAAAACCACATACAAAGATATTAAGAAGAAACATGAATTGCATAACTTCAAAATCACATTAAATAAATCCGCATAAAACGAGACCCGGGTGTATTAGAGATAGTGATGCAAATTTATGTTAAAATTTGATGATTTTCTCTATATACATAAATTAGTTCCTAAATGGTTATGATAACACTTAGAGTATGTTTTATAAACTTACAATATCTTTAATGTTTAAATAAAAGAAAACCCTTAATCTGTTTTATCTTACGTTTAATAAAATGTTAAATAATATTAAAATATCTATGCTCTACTTAATATCAATATAAAATTATTGCTTAAGTTATGTATTAAAATGAAATATTCCACAAAAAGACATTGTTAATAAACCTATCAGATAATCTTGCATTTTTAATATCCAATCATGCCATTATATCAAATATATAGTAGGTTTCTGTTGGATATTTATCAAGTTATAATCAACTAATCCTATCCATCTATATAAAATCTCCAATCAATCAATTATTAAAATGGATTTTATACCAATTAAACTATATAAAATAATTACTGGCATGTATTTTAAGTCAAAGATAAACATTATGATTTAATAGTTGATAAGATTTATGATCTACCTCAATGAAATTTAATAATAATTATGGCAGATCATTCTATCAAGAAGCTCTTAATAATTAACCCTGAACCAATGAAAGTATTTATATAATTGATATTAACTCATATAAAAAAAAACTATTTCAATTTAATGACAACATAAAATTTATATCTAATTAGACTTAACAATAATCATATAATAAAATATACATGTATGGAACGATACTTCACTTATCAGTATTAGTTTGACCTTTAGATTATGATTCAATAATCAAATGAAATATGAATTCTTTTTTATGTAGACAGCTCATGTTATCTTCATAAATTTATTGTTATAAATTGTTTTGCATACTTATAAAACAATTATACAAGTCTACCATATTTCAATTAACTTTAAATTTATTAATTTATAATAAGAATTAATAATTATATTAATAAAAAATAAAAAACAAATGATACACATATGTAATTGACTAAAATTGTAGCCAGTTGAAAAGTACAAATACTATTTCTCTTTAATATATAATTAATTTGATAGTCTATTACTCTATAAAAAATCTATAATGAATAATTAATAAATATATATTTGTGTATTGTAAAATATGTGATAGGATGGTAGACAATATAAACTGATGGAAAAATTTCAAGATATCTTCCCTAGTCCTTAAATAAAATATATAATCAAAAATATATTTAAATAAAATTGACTTTATTCATCAAGTGATATGAGTTATATATAATGGAACTAATATAAAATTTATTGTATTTAAACTTTTCTATATGAATTTCTTTAAGTTAAAATTTAATTAAAAAAAAAAAACTATTTAAAAATATTAAATCATGAGTTAATTTATATTATCGAATAAGCATTTAAACTTTTAAAAAATCTCTCCACCCATTCATTATGTAGATCGCTAATCATATAGTAATACATACATATTATTTGATTCTATATTTTAAAATAGAAACATGAACAAAACATACATTTTTTAAATGAAAAATCTACACACAGATATTATACCACTAAACATCACATGATCATCATTTCTTATACTAGCACATAATTGTTATTAAACAAGGCAAAATTCTCTCCATACAGTAGTGCCACCCTATGCCAACCAGAGTAATCAATGGATGCCAGAAGACTTGTGCATAAAATCCCTATCTAGTGCCTACTCATACAATATCCCAGACTAGTTTCTGGCTTGTGGCCTTCATCAGTGAGGAGCCTTGGATCTGAGAGCACTGCACCTAGATCTTAGGATCCTAAGATCTAGGTGCAGTGCTCTCAGATCCTTATGCACAGGGTGGCACTACTGTATGGAGAGAGTTTTGCCTTGTTTAGATATTATTCCATATAAGTGAAAAGTCTCATTCTTCCTTTTACCCACTGTTCCATTATAGCTTCCAGTTTTTTTTTTGTTTCTGATTTAAATGCAGAGAAATGATTCTTCTTGAAGAAGAGACAAGTATGAATAATAATAATGATCAAGGACCTTTTATTCTTACACTTTTCCTTTTCATTCAACTACATGATCAATTTATTTTATACAGAGATGTTAGTAAGATGAGGCAACACTATACACTGCTGGTATTCCACTTTTATTTGTTATTATATATGATGAGATGTTCTTCCATTGACAAAATTCAGTTACCATTCAGATTGAAATTTCAATTGCTTAATATCACATAGAAATTAAATTAATCAATCTTGTAAAATTCATTGATCAAAAATATGATATCCTTATACACATCATGCAGTTTGAATTCATCACAAATATATAAATGAAATCCCAGATTTTAACATCAGAATATTTTGTAGCTTACTTGTGAAACAACAGATTTTGATGTTTTTCTTCTTCTTTTATAATATATTTTGCTATTTCCCCTGGAGTTATATCAACAATTTGCCCTCAATTGAATGGACAGACATTTTACATTTTTATTCTTCATTGTTTTAGAAATTAATCACTTTTAAAATAAAATTGACAATTTTAAAGATGAATGTAAAAGTATCCATTCTAAGCAATGATAAAAGTTATAAGACCTCTAGTTGAAACACTTCAACTCTATTTATGGTCGCATTTTGCTGAAGATGATGTTACTAAGGCACTTAACTATTCAATTAGACTTGATGGTAACTCAATCCAGCCTAATAAAATTTTTCTTCCATTTAATAAATAAAAATGAAGATTAAAATATTGGATACAGTAAAAATAAAAAAAATATTTTTGTTTTACAATTTCAAAATTATTTTTTCACTTTCAATCAAAAATAAAGAATTCACATGGCATTTTCTATACTTTCTAATGAATATATATTTTTAACATATATCTTTAATAATATATTCCAATAAACTAATAAATAAACAGACATATATGAAATATTTGATTTTGTAATAAGTAAGTTGTTATTGTGAATGTAATAACATAAACACTAATAAGTAATAATAATGATTTTATTCAAGTAATTTCTAATTATTTTCCAATATTTATTTATTTATTTATATTTTTCTTTAAAATTGATTACAACTAATTTTATAATTTGATGCTAATATTAATAATAAATAAGGATATTATTTTAAATATTAAGTTGCCATGGTTATCCAGTAACATTTATAATACAACACCTCCATTATCCATAAATCAAGTTAAATGAAATCAAATAAGATCAATAAACTTCTTTTTTTGATATACTGAAACATTAACACAGGCAAAACTCTCTATACGTATTGCCACTCCATCATGTGATACTGAAACATACAGCTTTAATCTGGGCATGTACAATACCTCCCAACAATCAAAAACTTTTTCCTTTCTCTTCCTTTTTTTTTAGCAATAAACTACTTTCACCTTAATTTACATAAACATTTATTTCCTCCACCATCTTCACATATCATTTAATAAGTCAATTTAATAAATTTCAAATGCACTATACTAATCAAATTAATAATTTATTTATTCCTTTTTATTTTTACCTTCTTACTATATATATATATATGTATTTTTTTCACAGTCCACTACCAATGTACCTTAAAGTACAATTACATCTCTATGTTTTTCTAATACAATAATTATAGTCTTATAATAGATTTAAAAGTAATCTTCTATATCTTTATATTATTCAGTAACTTTTTTAACAATAATACTTCAAAGTCATAGTCAGACAAAATATTATTTAGTATTTCTTTCATGAAAACTAAATACTTCATGATCTATTCACAAACCAAACATCACTAGTTCATATCTAATAGCCATATGTTTTCATTACATACCATATTTGCACCATTAAATAAATATATTTTACTTCTCTAAAGGGCTTCATAATATCCTTCTGTACTTCTGCCAACTCCATTAAAGAAAAAGGTTTAAGCATAGACATAATTTCAATCCGTGATTAGTACAATTCTATATCTCTAACTTATCAGACCACCTATTCATAACCACTAGTTAATTTTATAAGGTAACAAATATTACTTGCATTATATATAATTAAATTTTTAAATGTATTTTAACTATGAACATTTGACTTTTTTATACATGTATTTATATCATTACCAACTACTATGAGTCAAAATTTTAAATATCAGAATGGTAGGAGACAGTAATGTAACTTGATTAAATACCTTTTATTTATTCGGGGGGTGCCGCTGGTTTTAAACTTCAGGCATTGAAGTTATTTTTTTCACCTTCAGGAATTTCCTTGAGAAATGCACTCTCCCCCACTTTTCTTTCTATTTGGAATGGTCCGTCATATAGTCTGTGTACAACATATTCTATTTTCTGGGTTGGTAGTTCACATAAAAGCAATGCACATAATATATTAATCAATTTCTAATACATGATGGTATCACAATCCTCCATGATTGTTCATGGCTCTCCTTTACCTTATAATGCAACAAACTTATTCATTTTATATCTTAAGATTACTTTGTTCTTAATCATTTTTCTTATGGTACAGATTCAATCCTTGCATCCAAATATTGAATGATAGCATTCAACCTTGGATCATGTAATTGTAAAGTAGATAAATTCATTAAATGATTTTTCACTGAATTATCAATTGCTAAGAAATGATAGTAATAAAACATGATCTAGATTAATATAACATGTATCTATTTTGACAGAATTCCTACTTAGAATATCTGCTACAATATATTTTCATTTACAATACTGAATCATATAATTAAATTGTTGAAGGAATAAACTCCACCTAATTAGCCTATTCAAATAGCTTCAATTAATAAATTCTAAGTTCTTGTGAACTATAATAATTACTATTTCAGACCCAAGAAAATATTCTCATAGCTTTTGAAAAGCCCATATGACAGTCAACACTTCTTTTTCTGTAGTTGTATAATGCAATTCTGCACCCTTCAACAATATACTCAAGAAATATAAGACACATGACTTCTTTTCATGGTCAAACTGGAATAAAACTGCTCCTAGGCCACATCCACTACCATCAGTTTGCACATAAACATTTCTTGGAAATTAGGATAATATAAGATTACAGTATTCAAAAATTTTGATTTGATTCTTTCAAATTCTATAGAGTGGTTCTCAGTCCATTTCCATTTCTCTCTTTCCTTAACAAATATAATATATGAACTGTATTATAAGCATAATTCCCATAAAAACTATGATAAAAATTACAGACACCAAGGAAAAAACATAATTGCATTTTATTCTCCAGAATATAATTTTGCATAGATTTGATTTTATCAGGATGCAATTTTATTCCATCATAACCTACAATGTGCTCCCAACATTCTATCTCCTTAACAATTACTTACACCTTTTTAAATTTGTTTTAATATGTTTCTCTTCACACTCTTTTAGAAACATATTTAGATAATGAAAATGCTGAGATATTGTCCAAAGCAATTATAACATCATCCACATAATTGGTAACATTGCCTTTGACTTTCTCTGATAATACATTATCCAAACATCCAAGGAGTCCATCCCCACTATTTATAATCCCAAAAGGCATTCTTTGAAAAAACATACAAGTATTCCTCATATTTAAATCTAATATATTTTTGATCTTCATCATGCAAATATACTTGCCAATAACTAGGTGTTAAGTCGACTGTTGAAAATATTGTTTTGTCTTTTTAAATTTAATTAATAATTCTTACACAGTAGAAGGGACATCACATTCTGGAATCATTAATTGATTCAAGAACCTCACATCCAAGCAAATACATGTGGATCCATTCTTTTTATGAATGATGACTAATTGACTGTTGTATGCTGAGGGACATTTCCTAATAATTTTCCACTCAACCATCTGATCAATTTGTTTTTTTCACTTCAGTTTTAGACTGGTGATGGATATAATATCTTTTACATTGAAAGGAACTATAGTTCTTCAAGCATGTTAATGTACATATCTTTTTATAACACAAGCTTTTTAGAGAATACATCCTTATACCTACAGAGTACCTGAAAAAACATTTCTTTAAAGTTGTTATCCAACTCAGAATATTCACAAACTTTTGTATGTAAATCTGACTCCATAGAATTATTTTGGATGACTAGTATATTGAAACTTTTAATGAGTACCTCCATCTTAAAGCTACACATTTCTCCTTTTTAAAATTAATTTTTGATTACTATAATCAATAATGCATCTGAACTGATTCATGAAGTTGTACCCTATTATGACCTCATGAATAAGTCCAGACATGATCAAAAATATTTGCTCCACTATTATTGAATTAGCTCTTACAGTCAAAAACACTTGCAAAGCAAACAATTTTGCTTTATGACCATTTGCCATTATAACTTGAATTTATCTCAATGTCAATATAGGGATTCCAAAATCAATATTAGTAAGTTTTCTGTACAAATTTTCCAGTATAATAAAAATTTGACTCCCAGAATCAAGTAAAGCTCTTAGTAATGTACCCTATATAAATTTGCTAATTTCTGGGCAATTATTATTTACATAATTTTCTATTACGCTATCATAATTCTCATCTTCTGCCTCAAAACTCAGTAAAGTTAAATAGTTAATAATATTATTGCTTCCCAAATTTATGATACTGTAAGGCCCACACACTGATGAACATTTCAACAAGGCCCATTTTAATTTAAAGAACTGGTTTTAGACCTATCCCCAAGAATTTCCACAGATGTATTCTATGATATGCTGACAGATAACTTCCTGGTATGCACACAGCCTTTTTACTCTAGCACAACCTTTGGAATTAACCTTGTTGGCATTTATATGTGTTAAAGTTTTATCATTTTGTGGCCCTTATAGGACTTATTTGATCTATTATCTACAGTTTTCCTATTTCCATAAAATTTAATGGGAGAAACATTATATGCAGGGGTACTTTTATAGTATTTATGACTACTTTCTGTAGGTGCTTCACTTGCTCTGAGTGATCTGAATATTTTGGACACCTCTTTGACAGTATTCCTGTTGGCAGCAAGTAAAGTTTGCTCAACATTTGTTGGCAAGTTTCTCCTAATTATCTCAATTATTTGATTTTTGATAACTGAAAGATTGTCAGCATTTTTAATTTTGCTGTCTGCATTTGGAAAAATTGGATCAATCTACCTTTATTAGGATTATACTTATCCTGATTAATTTGGTGTCTAATATTGCCCTGTTTATCTTCCCCCCCAAAAACTATTCAATAATACAAATTCAAAATCCCCATATGTTTCTAGCTTATGGAACAATGATTTACACCAATGTTTGGCAGATGTATTTAAATAGTTACTTGATACTGACAATTTCTCAACTAACAACTCTTTCATTGCACTCAAATATTATACAAGGTTTTCATCATATTCTCCTATAAAGATTTTAAATTGGATAAACATAGCTATGTTTCCATTTATTCTTTTTCCTTAATCTCTTCTGGTCTATGTATTAGCTTATTTCTTTCTTCATCATATATCGATGATACATCATGCTCAACTTTACTTAACAATTTATTCTCTGAGACTACATATTGTAAATTCTATTTATAGGGCTATCAGTACATTTATCAAGAGTATTCTTCATTTCTAACATCTTATCTTCCAACAGTATAGATATTTTACGATTAATATTTATTTCTTATTCCCAAATGTTTATCTATTTTTTGTTCCAAATTTTTTTTATCATCTTTGATTCTTCTTGCTTCATATTATAACTTTCTAACAGTTGTAAAGATAATTGATGATTGTCTACTTTTTCTTTCTCTTAAACATCTAACTCTCCTGGTTTCACTTGCTCAATATTATTTAATTCTTCTTGCACATCCTTTAAATTACTTTGTGATTCTTTACATACCTTTTGCAACTTTTTTATCTCATTATCAGTTTTATTACATTTTTTGCATACCTCTTTATATTCCACTTTCATACAACTTTGTATATCTTTCATTTCTAATCTAATATTATTTATTTGTAATTATGAAATTTCTTAGAAATCTTTGTAAACGTTCTCAATTTTAATATACTTTATTTCTAATTATTTATGACCAAATTTATAAGTTTTAACTTATGCTACTCAAGTTTTCAAATCTGCTTTCCAACTTTTCTTTTGATCTATCTAATTGGTCTCTCAATTCATTAAACCTCCTATCACATTAATCATCAGATTCCTTCAATTTAGTATCCAAATTGTATTTAAACTCATCAAACCTTGCATTAGTAGCATTCAATTCAATTTTACATAAATCAATTTTATTATTTATATCTTCTTCTAGTTCTTTATTTTCTGTACTTATATATTCTTTTAATTCTTTATTTTTTTTACTTATATCTTCTTTTAGTTCTTTATATTCTCTACTTATATCTCTAAATTTATTATTCATATCATCTCTTAGTTCTTTATTTTCTCTGCTCATATCTCCAAATTTATTACTCACAACTTCTCTTAGCTCTTTATTTTGACTATACATCTTTTCCATCAATTCTCTCACCATTTGATAGAGTTCTCTTTCAGGTTCTGAGAATGCTTCTACATTATTGGTTTCCATCTTTACTGATTATTTTATAGCAAATATCATATCCTTTTCTTTCAGAATAAATTATAGAATACTTTAACTTTATTTATTTTTTCATAGAACATATCAACCCATTCAACATTCCAGCCATCGATAAAACCATCAAAGAATGACAATAACAAAATTCTAATCATATTATTTTATCCATTAATATAATGCAATCAGCTACAAAACTCTATCATTGTATATAAATACAATATCATATTTCAGCACATATATGAGATTCAAACCTGGGTCTTTAAGCAGTTAACTGGGCCCTAAAGTTGTTGTGCCATTTTGCAATGAAATAATAATGATGCTACCCTTTTAATTAAGTCCTACAGATTTGGGAGCTATTTTGTAATGAAATAATAAATCATTTTCTACTCTATCTTTCCAATGGTTTGGTTATCATTTGTAATGAAACAAAAAAAGTCAGCCCTACAAGTTTCAGACAACCATTTATTAATGACAAATGCCCTTATGGTTTAAATATTATTTATAACAGAGAAAATCATATACCAATGAATAGTAACTCTTTTATCACCTGTAAAAATTATCTAACTGAATCATTAGTTACAATATGCAATAACAATGTTTCCAGTAAATAATAATTTAGATTGTACACTGCATTAAAATAAAATACTGATGACAATCTTTATTACAACCTAATTTATTCGTAAAGCATTTAAAACAAAAGAAAGCAAACAAGATCATTATCTCAGATATTGACAAATCTATTCACTATACCAAAATAAATTGCAATAAGAAGTGAAATCATATATGCCTAAGATATATATTTAATTTATAACTGAATGAAACCAAATTCATATCAATAAATACGTTCTGATATACCTTACTAATCAAATATTACAGATAGTATTGTAAATTTACAGTAAAATTTAATGGTATTCCTTACCTAAATAAACTAGTTCCTAAATAGTTATGATAACACTTAGAGAATGTTTTATAAACTTACAATATCTCTAATGTTTAAATAAAACAAAATCCTTAATCAGTTTTATATTAAATTTAATAAAATGTTAAATAATATTAAGCTATCTATGCTGTACATTATATCAATGTACAATTATGCAATTAAGCTATATATTAAAATGAAATATTTTACAAAAATACTTTATTAATAAACCTATTATATAATCTTGAATTTTAAATATCTAATTGTGCCATTATATCAAATAAACAGTAGGTTTCTATTGGATATTTATCAAATTATAATTAACTAATCCTATTTATCTATTTTAAATTTCCAATCAATCAATCAATTACTACAATAGATTTTATACCAACTAAACTATTTAAAATAATTATTGGCATCTATTTTAAGTCAAAGATAAATATTATGATTTAATAGTTGATAAGATTTATGATCTACCTCAATAAAATTTAACAATAATTATGGCAGATCATTCTAACTAATAACAGAATAGAATCTATCAAGATCTTTATAACTGGAGAAGATAAGAAAGCTTTTAATAATTAACCATGAACCATTGAAATTATTTATATAATTGATATTAACTCACATAAAGCAAACCATGATTTCAATGTAATGGCAATATAAAATTTATATCTAATTAGACTTAAGAATAATCATATAATAAAATATACATGTATAGAACCATACTTCACTTATTGATATTGATTTGACTTTTGGATTATGATTCAATGATCAAATGAATAATGAAGTTTTTCTTATATAGGCAGCTCATGTTATCTTCACAAATTTATTATTATAAATTGGTTTGTATACTGATAAAACAATTAGGCAAGTTTACCAGATTTCAATTAACTTTAAATTTATTAATTTATAATAAGAATTAATAATATTAATAAAAAAAACCAAAATAAATAAAGAAATAAATGATGTATGCAATTGACTAAAATCCTAGTCAGTTGAAAAGTACAAATACTATATGTCTTTAATATATAATTAATTTGATAAACTATTATTCTATAAAAAATCAATAATATATATATATATATATATGTGTGTATGTGTATCCCAAAATATGTGGTACGACAATAGACAATATAAACTGTTGCAGAAATTTCAAGATATCTTTCCTAGTCTTTAAATAAAATATATAATCAAAAATATGATTAAATAAAATTGAATTTATTCATCTATTGATATGAGTATAAATAATCGATCTAACATAAAATTGATTATATTAAATTTAAATTAAAAAAAAGACTATTTAAAAATATTGAGTCAGGAATTAATTTATATCACGGATAAGAGTTTAAACTTTAAAAAATTCTCTCTACCCTTTTTTTTTCATATAATAACATATTTTTAATAATATTTGATTCTATATTTTAAAATAGAAATATGAACAAAACACATATCTCTTTAAATGAAAAATCTACACACAGATATCATACGATATAAGTGAAAAGTCTCATTCTTTCTTTTACCAACTGTTCCATTATAGTTTCCAGTTTCTTTGTTTCTGATTTAAATGCAGAGGAATGATTCTTATGAAATAGAGAAGAGACAAGCATTAATAATAATAATAATAATCGAGGGCTTTTTGTTCTAACACCTTTTTTTATTCAAATACATGTCCAATTTATTTTATATAGTTAATTAGATGAGTCATCACTATACACCACTGGTATTCCACTTTTATTTGCAATTATATATGATGAGACCTTCCATTGACAATATTCATTTATGATCTGGATGAGAATAAATGCTAGCATTTTCCCAAGTCAGTAAGGTGAAATTTCAATTTTTTTAATATCACATAGAAAGTAAATTAATCAATCTTGTAAAATTCATTAATCAAAAATATGATATCCATATACATGTCATGGGTTTAAATTCATCACAAATAGATAAATGAAATCCCATACTTTAACATCGGAATATTTTTTACACATCATGGGTTTAAATTCATCACAAATAGATAAATGAAATCCCATACTTTAACATCAGAATATTTTATAGCTTACTTGCAATACAATGAATATTGATGATTTTTTTCTTCTTTTATAATATATTTTGTCATTTTCCCTGCAATTATATCGACAATCTGACCCCAATTGAATGGGCAGACATTTAAAATTTTTATTCTTCATTGTTTTAGAAATTAATCACTTTTAAAATGAAATTGATAATTTTTAAAGATGAATGTAAATGTGTCCATTCTAGACAATGATAAAAATTATAAGAACTATAGTTTTTTTCAGTTCTATTTATAGCCTCTCTTTGCTGAAGTTAATGTTACTAAAGCAACTGTTCAATTGGATTCAATGGTAACTCATTCCAGCCTAATAAAATTTCCCTCTATTTAATAAATAAAAATGAAGATTAAAATATTGGATACAGTAAAAATAAATGGAAAATTTTTTATTTTACAATTTCAATATTATTTTTTCATTTTCAACCAAACATAAAGAGTTCACATAAGATTTTCTACACTTTCTAATGAATATGTATTTATAACAGATGTCTTTAATAATATATTCCAATAAACTAATAAATAAACAAACATATATGAAATATTTGATTTTGTAATAAATAAGTTATTATTGTGAATGTAATAAGTAATAATAATGACTTTATTCAAATAATTTATTTTATGATTCACTTAATTATTTTCCAGTATTTATTTATTTTATCATATGTTTACATTTTTCCTTAAATTGATCACAATCAATTTATAATTTGATGCTAATATTAATAATAAATAAAGACATTATTTTAAAATATTAAGTTTCCATGGTTACCCAGTTAACATTTATAATTCAACACCTTCATTACCCATAAATCAAGTCAAATAAAATTAATAAACTTTTTTTCTTATACTATAACATAACAGATCTAATCTGGACAGGTACAATACACACACACACATATATAAACCTTACTAATCTTTCTTCATAGTGTGATATGGCAGTTAACATTGAATATTTTAAGCAGTGAGTGCAGTTATTTATTTAATTATGTATATATTATTTTTTCCAGCTAATTTTGTTGTCAATCAATTAATCAATAATGTTCTGTCTCACGGACAGGTTCAGAGTGAGTCATGTCACCAGTTCATCCATTTTCTGTCTGTTTTCTTCATTGCCCCCCTTTTTCAATTCCACATAACCCTTTTCATCTTTTATATTATCCAACAATGTCAATTTTTTCTGTCCTTCTTGTTTTCACTTATCATTCCTTCCAAAATATCTTTCATTAAACTATACTTTCTTCTTTTATATATCCAACCCAGTTGCTCTTTTTATTTCTATTTTCCTCATTCATTCTTTTTCCATTTACTCTTTTTAAAACTACTTCATTTGTTATTTTATTCATCCAACTGATTTTTTACATTCTTTATCATTTCCACATCTAAAAAGGCTTCTATTATGTGCCTAATTTTATTAGTCTCTGTTCACATTTTGCAACCATTTAATTAATCCTTTCTTTAATTCTCTCTTTAAATATCCACAAAATATTATTTTCTAGTAAATGCCTCCTTTGACAATACTATTCTTTTTTAACTTCATTTTTACTTCTCCAATTCTCACTCAACCAACTACCCAAATATCTAAATCACTTTACCTGTTAAACTATATCATCATGAAATTAAACTTGAAATCTCTTTTCATCCATCCCTATTCATAAATACTTGGTATTTTCAACTCTAATCTATTTTATGTATCCTTTCTCCATTTTATTCAACATATTCTGAAGACATTCTTATCAACTGTAAGAGTCATATCAACTACAAATTTTATAAATTTATTATTCCACAAGCCAAATAATTATTTAATATGTCTTCTAAATAAATATTAAAAAACAGGTGATATATTGCATCCTTGACTAACTCCTCTTTCTATATTCACTTCATCATTATCATTATTCTCCAGCCCAATTCTTATCCTTTGCCAAATATACATATTCCAAATCAATATTATCTCTTTCCAAAATACTCATTTTTTTAAGATAGTCATCTGTTAATAAAACATTCATTAAAATATATTATTATTTATATTTTCTGTATTTTGATAAATTCACAAATAAATAATTTTTCAACATGATTTTTTTTCCACTTCAATTAATTGAAATAAAAAAACAGAGTGTCATATATATAAATATGCATGTGTAAAAACATACAATATTATGTAAACATGTATACCCTAAAATATAAAAAATGAAAAATATAAAAAATACAAAGTAATATATTTTAGTGAATGTTCAATAACAGAAGCAATAAAACTATTACCCATAAAAATAATATTAATGACTATGTATTAAATGTGTAACAAGCAAATATATCTTATTTCCAACCATATATTATACAATGAGCATGCTTTCAAGTGATATATAGTTGGAAAAAAGTACATTTTCTTGTTACACATTGAATACTTAATCATAAGTATTACAATTGGCACAAGAAAAGTAAAATTAAATGTTATAGAACTATAAAAATAATAGAACATTAATAAAATAGAAATAGAATCATCATAGTTTGTATCAAATGAAAAAAAATAGGAATCTGATAATACATAAGATAAAATAACATTAAATGACCCACTTCAAACACAAAGGTTTATGCAATATTTTCCATAGAAAAATAGCAATGGAAAATACATCATACATGAGATAGATCAATTGCTGGTTAATGGGAATTTTTTCTTTATTGTTTTAACTTCTATCTAAGGCTAAGTATGTTATATATAGATAGAACAGATGAAAAACTAATCTTTCTTGACAATGTTCAATAATTTTGAAAAGAATTTCAAGTTCAAATAGATTCCTAACTGCAAATCATGATATTGCAAGTAGATATGCTAATCAAGATTTTTTTTTTTCAGTGTTCATATATACAATATTATGAAAGAGATTATTTTGTGCATGTCTGACATAGTATTTTTTTCTATCATATTTAAAATAACAATTTTATTCACATATTCTAAGTTAAGATTTTAGATAAAATATATACCATTATATTTATTTTGCAGATTTAAAGCATAAAACATTAAAAAAAATCAAATTTTAAACATCATTCTTAAAAGAGGAATAATTTCATAATATATTAATATTCACACCATATTTAGGAGAGTGACATTTTCCCAACTAGTGAAAAAGACTACAATATGTTAGATTTATATTATACATTTTTATTTATGTACATATATAATAAAATATAAGATATTCAAGTATTTTATATACATTTAAAATAGTATAGAAAAAAACCTGTTTATATTTGATAGGCTAAATGGTTTAAATATTAGTTAATAATTATTTTTGTCCTTGTTATAATTAGAATATCTAATATTATTGCATCAGTGTAAATTTTATTGAATAAAAGCAAAAATAATCTACTGCTATTGCAGATACAAATGCTGAAGCTGACTGTATAGTAATATTATAAATTTGACTTTCCCCGATATGAACTCATGAAAAAAGTTACATTAAAGTCATACCAAATGACTATTTTAAAACCAACAGTCTTTATTTTTGTTGCAGTTATAACTCATCATATGAGCAATTAAATAAAAATGAGACATATGTTTGACTCTTTTTGAATGCAAGATTTGTTTTGACAGCACCACTAGAAAAACAGTTATTTTCATTCATAAAAACATAACATTTGAAATATCTTATTAGTGATAGGTTTATATTACTATAAATAATTACATTATTCATTGATTAACTCAGTAAAGAGAGAGAAAACAAAACATATTGTAAAGATATTGCATTGCCTTCATTCCTAATCCCAACATTAGACTTCTGATTTATTCAAATCAAACAGTTTTTCTTTGATAGGTATACAGTTTGTGTTCATTTTTCACAATTGCATTTATTGTTGAAATGATTAATGTAGCATTATTATTGCTTTGTTATTAGTACTTGATTTCAAACTATGCCACAGGTAATGTTTTACAAATTTATCTTTGCTATTATCTCCAATAGCATTTTTAGGATTATTTCTCATTTTCCCATCATTTATATAAGTTGGATATTATCATTTGTAGAACAAAACGATTTTTAGTGACCTTAAAGTTATTTTTCTTTCTATGAAATCAATCATATAAGTTCATAAAATTGTTTTTATCCAAATTGGTTTGACTATCAACCACTATATTTCTGTATATGTGATTAATTGTGATCATCTATCCTTTCTCTCTACTTTAATCATTTCTTGATCAAAATAATGAGAGAAAAAGCTATCATATAAAACTTAAAAATACAAGTATGATTTAATATTATGTATAACAATATACAAATATATATATATATATGGCAATCTTGAAAAAAAAATTTTTTTTTTTCAAATTTTTAGGATATTTCTAAAATGTTGCCTGCTTAGCTAATCATTCAATTATTAATCAAAAATTGTAAATATTATTCTTAGACAGATAAATAAATAAAAAAAAATTTTCCCAATTGTCATTTAACTAATCTACTAAGCAATGCTTTCTTTATCACAGTTTTACATTGAAAGACTGACAATGGCCTTTGCATTTTACTGACTATTTGAAGGTTGTTTTAATTAATTTAGTTTAATGAAGGTAATTTTAGGTATGTTTGAACCAAATAAGTATAACTTCTCTTTTTGATAAAAACATTATCTTATATATTGAAAGCAAATTCAAATTAGCAAGTTTTTATTATAAGAAAAACATTTGTTCTAATATTGCACATTTGAAGATTTCTTTAAAAAATTTGATCATTTTTGTTTTTATTTTGTAATGTTGGTGGTCTCACTTGATAGCAACTCATAATACTTAGTACATATTTTTTCATTTTTCTGCTCGATTCAGAAATATAATAAATGTTTGATAATTTATATACATATATACTTCTGTAAAATAAACTATCATTATTTTTATAGTTACTCACTGTATTTATCTAACAGGATTTAAAAAAAAAAAAAAGGAAGAATGTTTTTTTCATGAATGCCATTTAAATAATCTTTAAAAAAATTTCACTCATTATTGAAAAAATGTTATATATATTGATTTAATTCATGGAACATGGTTTCAATATATGGGTGAAAGTAAAGTCATAATATACTTATTAGCTCCAAAAAATATTGATAGAGATGTAATTATTTTGTAGGCTTTACAATTGCTAGACAATGAAGAGTTTATGGATTTTCATTATTATTTTACTCTCTTGATAAGCACCAACAATTTTGAATAGGTAACCAGATTGGATATGGGTTCAAACTCATGGTTATAGTAAGAGCAAGCATGGACAACTAAGTTTACAGTGCTTTCAGTATATATATATATATAATTTTAATCTATATAAATAATACAAAAACTCTGTCAGATAATGAAAATTATTCTACATGTATAAAGCCTGATAAACAGAGTAGCCAAAATTAAAAAAACATTAACCATAAAAAAAAAAATTGCAAAACACTTTCGGTACCATATACCAGAATCATGGCGACATATTGGAACTGCGATTTCAATATGTCACCATGATTCTATATAATGCAAAAAGAACATATGTTGGACTATATTTATAAATATAAATATTATATTAAAGAATTATACTAAAAAGTATTATATTTCTAAATAATGTTTGAATATTTCCAGCTGTCACCTGAAAATAAATAATTTCCATTATATTACTTGCTATTCACTGCTATACTAAAGTATTCTTTTTAAAAAGTCAAACATTTGTTAGGTTATCATGCAATTTTACCAAAGGTGTCAACTTATAGAAAGTTTCTATTTTTTATATTATTTTTATTGAAATTTGATAAATGTCACATCAGTAATTCAAATACACACGATCCTCGATTTTTATTATTATTATTTATATCTTGCTTAATTTAATATCAAACACATGTGAAAGCTACAAATAGATGTCAATTCCAAGTACTTTTGCTTTAAAACAGCAATAACCTAGAAATTATAGTATTGATTTTTTTATTCAAAAATATTTTATTAGTAATATATTTCTATATTTTGAAGTGCAACTTGTTTATTTTAAAAATGTAATTTTTTTTATTCTTTTAATAAGAATAATTTGAAATACCAAATTTTTTTTTTTAATTTTTATATTCATATATATTGATTGCAATTGTTAAAAAATATTGTGAATAAAGTAATTTAAGTTTGCAGTGACTTTCCATATATTTTTTTAAAATAATACAAGTAACAAATTATTATCAAAACATAACAACATAAGTTGAATAAGCTTTTTACAAATGTCAATAGATAGCAGCACCACACTACATTATATACCATAGTCTAAGTAACAGATAAATATGCATATATTCAGTGATTAGTTTCAATAGTTAAAATAATATCAGCACTTGAGCATTATATTACTGAAGCATTTTGTTGATAAATGCCTATTAGGTTTTCTATTAACTGAAAGGAACCCAGCAGGGCAAATTCCTAATGACCACTCCATACGTTCTTGTCTCTTGTCGTTGCAGCTATTATTATTGTGTGATTATTCATATAGTATATGAACAGGGATGGATTGCTCACCAACATGAATTAGCCAGCATGGTGAGTTTATTGGATTTTTACCTCTGAGTCTAAGATTTAAAAACATCATGGTCTTTCTTCTCAGTTGACTGATAAGGCAGAATGAATGTTTGTGTAAATGATAAATATTTTTCCAATATATATATATACAATTATGACAGACAAAAATAAATCATGGCTCTTATTCCCAGGAGGCTGTAAAGTCACCAACCAAGGCAGCAGTTGGTGAAGAAAGGTGGAAGGTGCTAAGAATCCCCTGATTGTGGACCCAGGCTGCCATTTGATGAGTACTTTTTATTTAAGTACTTACAACTGCAGATCACTTTCAAGTGAAGGAAGACTGGAAGAATTAAAAGAAGAACTATCTTATATTAAATGGGACATTATTGAACTTTGTTAAGTTAGATGAAAAGGTTAAGAGACAATTGATTTAAAAAGTGGACATGTACTCTATTATAAAGGCACAAACATTGTAAATACAAGTGGAGTATGATTCATTATAAATAAAGTGGAAGAACAACATTGTGGAGATTGATGGTATATCAGATAGAGTGGCAAGATTAGTTGTACAACTTAATAGCAGATACCAAATGCAGATAATTCAGGTTTATGCCCCAACAAGTTCTTATAGTGATGAAGTAGTAGAATATTTTTATATGGATGTACAAAAGGCTTTTGATCAGAGTAAACAACATTTTAAAATTGTTATGGGAGACTTTAATGTTAGAATTGGTAAACAAATGAAAGATGAAAGTGCAGTAGATAATTTTGGTTATGGTAATAGAAATGCGAGAGGATATAGACTTGTGGAGTTTGCAAAAAAAGAAAAAACTTTATATTATGAATTCTTTTTTTGAAAAAAATGTTAAAAAGGAAATGAATATGGAAGCATCCAAATAAAGATACAGAGAATTGGATTACATTTTGACTAACAGAAAATACATAGTTCAAGATTGTAATGTTGTTAAGGAATTTAACATAGGAAGTGATTATCGATTAGTAAGATGTAAGATATGTATTAATGCAAAACTAGAGACAAAAATTATTAAGAAAAACAATATTTACAGTAGATATTCCTAATCTTCAGAAACATTCTAATGAATTTAAATTAGAACTTACAAATCAGTTTCAAGTATTAGTAGATTTTGAACATGATTCAGATTTGAATGAAATTAATATGAAAATAACTGATACTTTTTTAAAAACTGCAACAAAGATAGCATAGAAAAAAGCAGCAATTGACCAATAAAATTTCTACTGAGACTAGAGAATTTATGAAGAAAAAAGGAATACGAAGATATACAAAAATGATGCATTAAAATGGATTGAATATCTCAAATTTTGTAAAATGGTACAGAAAAGAGTTGAAAATGATATAAGAAAGTATAATTGTGAACTAGCAAGGAAAGCTGTAGAAGAGAATAAAAGTTTCAAGGGTGTAAAACAACATTTTGGTATTGGTAGGAAATTTATATCTGAAATAAGAAAAAAAGATGGAATTATTACTAAAAAAGAGATGACGTCTTGCATTGGTGGTCGAGAGGTCAGTGCGACTGCCTTGCACTTGCAGGAAATTGCCTGGGTTGCGGGTTCGCATCCCGGCCGATGCTATGACACTTAAAAAAAAGAGATGACATCATGAAATGGGTAGAAAACTTTTATCAAGAATTATATAGTAATAAAGAACAAGTACCTTCTCTATCTATTACATCTGAATTGCTCAGAATTTTAAATGAAGAAGTGAGACTTGCAATTAAATGTATGAAAAAAGGAAATGCTCAAGATAATGATGGAATTATAATTGATATATTAAAAGAAGCAGGTGAAGAAATATAATTTTTTTTAGCTAAGTTATATACCAAATGTCTAAATGATAAAGATGTACCAGATGATTGGAGAAATGCAGTATTAATATTTAAAAAAGGTGATAAAGAAGATATTAGAAATTATAGACCTATCAGCCTTTTATCGGTTTTATACAAAATTTTTACCAAGATAATTACAACTCGTATACAGAGAACATTGGATTTCCATCAACCAAGAGAACAAGTTGGATTTAAAAGTGATTTTAGTACAGTAAATCATTGCCAAGTATTGAGAGAAAGGACAAATTAATAGGAGTTGCCATTATGTTTTGGATTTGTAGACTATGAAAAGGCATTTGATTGTATAAACATTTCTTCAGTGATTAAAGCATTGGATCATCAAGGTATAAATCCAGAATATTGTCATATTTTAAAGAATATTTATAAAAATGCAACAGCAACAATTAGATTACATAATGATACTGGGAACGTCAACATTGAGAAGGGTGTAAGACAGGGCAACTCCATATCTCCAAAACTTTTTACAGCTGTGCTGCAAGAAGTATTTTGTGGATTAAAATGGGAAGCTAAAGGAATAAAACTAAATGGAGATTATTTAAGTCATTTAGATTTTGCAAATGATGTAGTTGTTTTTGCAAATAATGCTTTAGAACTGCAAGAAATGTTGCAGGAGTTATCAGATGAAAATGGGAAAGTAGTTCTAAAGATAAATGTTAAAAAGACTATTAGTGGATTTTCTCAAAATATGAAAATAAGGAT
Source organism: Epiperipatus broadwayi (assembly GCA_028023455.1). NCBI lineage: Eukaryota > Metazoa > Onychophora > Udeonychophora > Euonychophora > Peripatidae > Epiperipatus > Epiperipatus broadwayi. Next base: position 5,461,482 of record JAQFVV010000038.1, on the reverse strand, counting down.
TGATTATGATGAGTTAGAAGAAGTTAATAGCTACAAATACCTTGGTCAGATTATTAATACAGATGGAAACATAATGGATGAAATTAATCATGGAATTAAACTTGGTTGGAGTGCTTTTGGTAGAAATAACTTGATACTAAAAGAAAGTATGCCTACATGTTTGAAAAGAAAGGTTTTTAATAAATGTGTTTTACCAATTCTTACTTATGGATCTGAGACTTTGACCCTTAATAGAAGAGCAATAAAGATTTCAGACAACTCAAAGAAGTATGGAGAGATGCATGTTGGGAGTAACAAGAAGAGATTGAAAACACAATATATAGGTAAGAGAACAAATAGGTGTTACTGATCTCATTGAAAAAATTAAAAGACTAAAGTGGAGTTGGGCTGGACATATTGCTAGAAGAGATGGTAATAGATGGACAATTGAAGTCTTAAACTGGATTCCAAGAGATTGTAAAAGACTCAGAAAAAGACCACATGTGAGATGGATGGATGAAATAAGAAAGTGTGCAGGGGTGATATTGAGGGAAGATTGGAGAAGATGGATTGAACTTGGAGAGCCCTTCATCCTGCAGTGCATTGATAATGGCTGATGATGATTACTAATATTTCACCGATAATGCAAAGATTTAAAAAATGGGAAAATATTTGGGATATTTGATATATTTATATATTTTTGCTTGCACAAGATTACTAAAATGGTAGGATAAAGGAATAATTGTGAATGAAGATTTACTAATAAACATTTTTTCTCATTTTACTTTATAATCAATTTTTTTTCACAACCAATAGAAAATAATAATATTGTTTACAAAAAAAATTATTTAAAACATATATACTTGCAATTTTTTTTGTTTCTATCATTGCATCATTCACTTTTAGCTCAATCCTATCATCATAATCCATCAACACAGAAGTCAGACCAACCTCTTCCACTATAGATATATTTAAACATACATGTATTTTTCACTTTTAGTTCAATTCTATCACAAACATCCATCAACTCAGAAGTCAAATCAACCTCTAATACTGTAGATACATTTGAACATATATTTTTCAAGTAAGCTATATAGCATGTTACCTTTAACTTTATATACATATTATTTTTAGATGCCTAAAGTTAACTCAATATATATTGTACCAGAATGTTATGATATATGGATATGAATCCTTTGATATTGATATTAATAAAAGTTAAAAGAACATTTTCTTTAATAAAGAAGATTTTCAAATTGGGTTCTTTTTATATGTATAACTAATAATATAAAATATGATGGATAAAGTCCTGTATGGCTATCTATAGATATTATTCAACAAAATTCTTATGCTTGTTAAACTTTGGAAAGAGAGAAAAAAAGATAATAAATTTGAAGCATTTTTTTTTGTTTGAAAGTTGTTGTTTTTTTTTTTTGTTGTGAACTTTATTCTAAACAAAAGACTAGATTATTTTAAAAATTGGTTTGATTCTGTGAATCAAGTCCCACATTCATTAAGTTTGGCTATGAAAATGCACATAGCTTTATTATTCACACTCTTTTTGGGAGAATAATCTTCTGCTGCAGCTGATGTGGAATTAAGCATGAAAACCTCATTTGAAAAAGGAAAAAGATTCAACCATTGCAATAAATTGAAAACTGCTGTTTATTATTGAGCTTAAAGTGTAAGCCTACTTTTCATGAAGAGAGACTAAAGAGAATAATTTTTTTAATAGAAGATTGAATATGAATGGTTAATGGTCAACTTTTATAGACACTCACCATATTTTATTCATCAGAGATGGCTGCTGTTTAACTACAACATCTGTTTCTTCTAATTAGTATATTGAAATGATAAAGAATGAAGCCCATGTAAAAGCAGTGACCTTATAAATAGTGCTTTAATAGAGTCCAGATGAACTAACAAATACAGTATACTTATAATATGTATATATGTGGTGACTAGAAATTATATTAACCATGGAATAAGATAAGATATTTTATGGTAATATCTCCACACTAAAACTCAATATATATTTATTTATATTATTCTATTTATTTCTATACTTAGTGCTTTCAAAGGAACAATGCCTTCATTTTCAAAGATATAGAAGTAAACATTAACACCTGAATCATGACATTTATGAAAGATGATCTTGAATATATGTGTGCACATAATCTTCACATTTCCCTATCTCCATGTTTATGTATTTCCATATCCATACATTTTCATATCCTCAAGTATAGAGAAAAAAAATCATACATACACTAAACTATACAACTTAAGTTACTTTTAAACCTAAGGTTATTGTCTGTATTATTAATCTTTTATGAGTTCATACCTAAAATATTTTTTTTATATTCCTGATTATGTGTTTTTAAGTGATTATTATTATTGTTGATGTAAAAAGAAACATGTCCTATAGGTAAGGAGATATTAATTGAAATACTATTGCAACTATTATTAATAAATTATTTTTTTATTATAATTTCTCTTTTCTTATTGCAGCAGTTTGTCAAAATATTTGTGACTTTTTATGTGTGTGTGCATGTGGAATGTATATCATGAATTACCTAATAGAAATTACCAGCTAGTGTTTCTGGGTAAATATTGATTAAGTAATGATGAATTCATGATAAGGAATTGCATAGAAATAGACCATGGCTGGTGCTCATTGATTATAAATTTTATACTGTGCAATATAACCACTTATAAAGTTTATATATATAATTAGGCTTAGTAAAATAGTACCTACTTATACAAGAGAATACTAATCTGATAAATAATACTCTGGTCATATAGAAAGTACAAACAAATACCTATGAGCGAAATAGATACATACATGATGTGATAATATATACATCTTATGTTAATAGTTGATCAATAGCAATACAGTTCATAAGTAATGGTAAACTAGAAATCATTATAAAATATATATATATTGGGACTTTTATGTGGCTCATGACATACAACACCATACTAGTGTGTGTGTGTGGACATACATATATAACATTTAAATGAAAAGAAGAAATAAACACAAACAAAAATTTTTCATGAAATATTTTCTATATTACACTGGAATAACAGTTAATGATTATATAATTTTAAATTTAAAATAAAATTTATTATAAATTAAACATTTAAAAAGGTCTAATTAATATTTTATTAATTCTGATTTTGAAATTAATACAAGCATGCTACTGGTAATTATAAAATTCCACTATCTATTTTGATAAAATTCAACAAAGTTGTTTTTGAAAAAATTAAGATAAAGTAAAAAAGTTATTAACTTTTTTCAATCAAGATAAATAAAACTTACTTTTAATTACTGTTTTTTTTAAAAAAAAATTCTACCAGACTATAAAAAGCTTGAAAAAAGGATCACATGAAAAAAATTTACAGATTATAACAGCATGGTGAATATGAAGATACAATTGAAGGCAAGACAGTATAAGTCACCTGCTGCTAGTGTCACAATAGTAGTATGGATACCCTTGGAAGTAAAGGTCCAGCTTTTATGTGATTTATAACCTGTGTATGTTTTAGAGAACATAGGTACTAAATGAAGATCACTGAATATCAAGTTATCTGGATTATACCTTTCATAAAGTTGACATTAAGTGAATTTATGGTTTTAGAATTGATTAGTTTACCAAGAGATTACCATGCTATATACAAGTTTTAACAATATGCAAATAAGCACAAATATACTCTGTCATGTATATAAAGTACTTACAGATATCTGCTGGTTTTAAAGATAAATAATTTTTGACTAAATTATTTAACTATAACTAGAATAATGAAAGAAAATAATAAATGACCATTTCCAGTTTTATTTATTAAAAGTGAAACTCAGGGACATTCTTAAGTTAAAATGACAATTGTTAAAATCTCTAATCTAAAAGTAAAACAAGACAAAGGACTGATTTATAAATGATTTTATTTTGAAATTAAAAAAAAAGTAAACCCCTAAAATCATTCTACATTAGAAGACAAAAGAACTTGCTAGAAAATTTTTAAAGTCATTTATAATTATTCAAGAGTAACCTAAATAAATAAAAAAATTATGGATTGTTGAAGAAATAATATTTTTTCTTTGAAAAGAGAAATTTTTTTATTTACAATTAAGAATAGTGAGCTAATAACTTAGATTAGTAAAAAGATAATATACACACACTTGTGTAAATTTTATGCACATTTCAAAATGAAATTAATTGTGTCTTGTGAACATATAATATGGTTTAATGTTCTTTTTTTTTATTAATGAATTATCAGTGCACACACATATTTCCATGTAGACCCATATATATATGTGTGAAAACTCATTATTTATGTATCATTAAAAAGTGATAGCTTTTTTTTTATTTTAATCAAAATCAGAATGCTTAATTTATATTTATAACTGTATTTTAGTGACTTTAATTTCATTTTAATTTAATTGTTAATAAATTTATATTTCATTGTTTAAATTATTTTAGTGATTTTATTTAATCCTAAAATATTATAAATTATTATATGTTGTATTATATCTCTTGTTCACAGTAACAGCTATAGAGCTTTTGTTCACTGAGCTGAATTCATGCATAACAGTTTGTTATATAAAAAAGGTTTATATTTAGTGTTTATAAACATCCAGTTGATGATTTCATTACTTCTCAAATGTTGGATGGTGCAAAGGAGATATTCTTTAAGATCCATGCACTACAATTTTTAATTTAGTATTGATTAGAAATTAAGTTTATTGCTGTCCAGTACATTAATGGTACTAGGTGGCTAGGGCATTTATGATGATCAGCATGGTTTAGTATCCCGACATTATTTTTTAAATGATATACTCTTATGGATAGCACTTAAATTTGTGCATTCAAATTATTGTTTATATAATCTGCCCCAAGCTGGCAAGGATTATACAATAAACCTGGTCTATAGTAGACCCATATCAAAGCCAGTCTTAAGGTTGATCGTTGATTTTATTTTTGATCATTTTTAATGAAAAATGTTTACTGCTTTTATGTAATGCTGGATGAACTTATAGTTATTTACTTATAGTTAGTAATGTGCTCAGGTTCATTGCTCATATTTATTACTTCCTTTCATCAAAATCATTCTTTTTATAATTATTATTGTTTTCACTAGGGGTTGATGATGGTGAGATGCACCATCCCAGGTTCACCCCATATTTTTTCATATCATCACAATATGTATGTAACTTTCCCATCTCTGTTTTTTCTTCTGGCAATCTTTATTTGCCTACTTGTTTACTCTATACCATGCTGGCTCACTGTTAAACATACCATATCATTGCAACAGAGTATACAATTGTTTATGGGACTTAAAACATTGCAAACATAACTTTATAGGATAGACTCTAGGGACGATTACAAGAGTGGTTTTAACATTGAGAAGTATAAAAAAAAATACACTTTCACAATGGCATTGCTATTGTGAAGATTCTCCCACTACCATCTTATTATGATCATTGGGAAAATTCTCACAAAAAACAATGACTACTATAATATTACTTTTAACTAGTAACTTAAATTACCATTATACATTTTTAAAATCTTAAATTAATATACACTAATGAAATTACATTAATTTCACTCAATTAATGCTATCCTATAATGATATCAGGGATCATAAGAATTCTGCATTAAAATCCAATCTATCCATTAGATTGATACTTAAATGATTGTATCGCAAGAGGGATTTTGCTGGGATCCAACCATTTAAAAAAAACATTCCAATGCAAATGGTAATTACTATAGAACACTTGTTTTAGGATAAACCAAGCTTCATTACACTATTATTATCTACCAAGTCTAACTTAATTAAATATTCTCTTCAATTATTTACCATTAACCTACGGTCACTAAATCTTCCAGAGTTACCGACCTTCAGATGCATTTAATTATTAATTGACACTATTTAAATGTTATACTACTTAAAATTAACGATCTTACAGATATTTCAATTTAAATTAAAAATTAGAATGTGACTCCCTAATGCACTATTGATCCTATCATATGCTCTCCATTTTGCAGTATTGAACAGAAGTTCTCAAATAAGGCCTGCAATTAACATATAGTAGGTATCATTCTATGTGGATAATGTATTTTCTTGATGTGACCTTGAGATAGGAATGACTCTTGGACACAGTGAGATTAATATTACACAGTTAAATTAATATGTTTTTTTATTTACAATAAGAACGATAAACAATAACAACATAGATATATAGTGGATTAAATATTTCATTAACAAAAAAATAAACAAATATCAAACTATTTATGCATAGATAACTTATTTATATTTTATACAGATAATCTTAGTGTTTCTGATATCCAATTACCCTTTCCCCAGTCTATATTTCTCTTTTAAAATTATTAGTTATTGCTTTATTATTATTTATGATTTTATACCAGTCTGCTATGTACATTATTTATGAATTATTCAATCCTTTCATAGTCATTTACATTTAAATTAAGTTTGAAAATTTACATTCTAATCATATTACAAAGTTCTTGCAGATGTGATAAGAAAAAATATATATAAATAAGGACAATATTTATAATATGTTGAAAAAAAAATACGGTTAGGATTCTTTATTATGTTCTGACAAAAATTTCATCTCTTCATTCTATCACTTACACTCCTTTTCTATTTTGATATTAGATCTCAGTATTTCATAACAGAGGGTCGTTTAATTCTAGTAATTTTTTCACTATATATGATTTTTGTTTCTTATGTGATTATATTACTTTTTTTTTTTTTTTTATCAAAAACAAACTTTATTAAACCAAATAAATAAATAAATAAATACATAAAATTGTATAAAAAAAACAATATGCGAATTAAAGTTCTATAAGTAAAAATTGATCTTCAAATGTCAATAAGATCCCATGTGCTATTAAATAAATCTTGTGATGATATTCTATTGTCTCTTGCTTTTATCATTCTGATTTTTCCAATTATTATCTTTCAAAGGATCTTTACAATTAGAATTAAAGATAATATCACATCGAGTTAGCCATAAACTATATATTAAAAAAGTGACACTTCTAATATCAGCAAAAACTCCTGCTTTAATTGCTTGTGTCAATACATGTATCAAAGAGCCTTTATGTTTATAAATAAAGCTAATAAAATATCTACAAACTTGCAAATAACTGCATTCACCAAAAATGTGTTCAATTGTGTCTTCTTCTCTGTGACATAAACCACATAGACCATCAATTGAAGTAAATCCATGGTTTCTTGTTAAAAAACTACAAGTGGGTAATGCATTTAAATTTATTTTTATCAGGAAATCAAAATATTTTGGCTCCAGATCCTACCATCTGAACTTTTTCAGCAGATTAAATATTGTCAAGTCAAGACTTGAATTAATAGGTACTATTGCTTCATTAATGTGATTATATTACTTGTGGGACATTCTGTCCAGAGGTAACTAGAAAATCCATCCAATCCTTCAAAAATTTCATTTCTACTTTTAATGCACACTGAGCCATTGATTTATTGGCTATTACCTTAATAAAGGGATAGCATTTTATTTATTATGACGTTAGTTCATTAGGTGGACTTATTTCAATTCTACCCTGGCTTCTCTAATAAGCACTGCAATAATTTCTTTATTGAAAATCCTCCTATTTCATCCGATAAGTTACCTGAGCATTACAGATTTAACTCTGCTAGCCCTTCACCAATTCCTCAGGATGCTATTCTATAGAGCCTATCCCAGAAATTTGACTCATATTCTACTTCAGTGTAGGCAGCCTTTAATGTTCTCTCTATTTTAGACCTTTCTATAACCTACTCTTCATTCTCTTATCTATATCTACCATCATGTCCCAAAACAAATAATCTATTTGTTCATTATTATTCACATGTTTTAGGTAATATTTATTTTTATTAATAAATGAGATTTAATATGGTCTTACATCACCATCACTCATCCTTGCGATTATTAACATTATATTTTATGATATATGTTTTTTTTAATAATCCGATCAGAATATATAGATAACTTAAATATTATTTCCCGCACATATACTCTTTCACATTATAATTCATGAATATACATTGTATAACTTAGATTAAACATAAAAACACTTTTTTTTCTTTCCTTCATATGCAAATATTAGCATTAGTATTTCTTATATATATAAAAAAATAACACTAATAAATATAAAATTAAAATCTCTTTTACCTTTTTTATTTCAAAAACATTTTTAAACATTACTCTCATTACCCTGTATATAGATTTTGTTCCTAGCGAGCTGAGTGCCTTTTTTCTCTCTTCACCTTGCTCTATACGTGAAAATATAAACAAAACATTAAGCATACAAGTACAATTAACCGGACAAATCTTTTCTCAGACGGTTTATTGTTCTATGTGCAGAATCTGGCTCTCCCCAAAAATACCATGCACAAACGTTTCCTACTTCTCCTTTGTAAATTTTCACATTATAATTATTATAATTTTTATTTTCAATGCACACTTTACCAAGTTTCATTTCAGCAGTTCTCCCTCTCTAGATATTTACTATACTTGGGAAGTTTGTAAACATATATTTAAGAAGTCTGTCTAATCATTGGGTTCCAAATATTAGTTTTCTTCAACTTGTCATTATTAAATCCTGAATTATTCGATTAAGTAGCTTCCATAGGCTTAAAAAAAAAAATTCTCTTGAAAATTTTTAATTGCCTTTTTTTAAAAAAAAAAATTATAATGACTAAAGTACATACATTTCCATTCAGTCTTTTCTTTCAAGCTATAGATAGTTTTTCCTTTCTCTCGGTTATTACTGGTAAGAATAGCAACTTTTGATTGCCAAGACTGGAAATTAGACAGCAAGGAAGAAATTGGTTTACTCACTCCATAGTATTAAGAACTTTTTTAAAAAAATACTTCATATCTTTAGATAGCTTTGTAAATACAATTTTTTAAAAATTAATTAAGTCTTCAATGTTTTAACTTTTTTAAGACGAAAAAAAACAACAACTTAACACTACTATCTGACTTCCATATTCCTCTTTTTTTTTTTTAAAAAAAAATCGTCAGATAGTTTTCTCTTTGAAAAGAAAACCGGGAAATGTAACATTTGAAAGTCATTTACTGAAATCTGATTGGTTGACTCTCCCATCATTTGTCCAAGTTTTTTAAACAAATGTTTCTGTTATTTCTGTTTAAAATAATATCGAAATACAAAAATATTTAATAAATGAAATTGATTTTTAAATCAAAACTTACAAATCAAGTTGTATTTCAGATTGTATTTTGAATCTGTGATATGATTAACTAAATTAACCCATAAACTTTATAATAAATATATCTATTTTATTATTAAGATATTTTTTTAAAATTAATTATCATCTTGTGGTAAATAATTGTTCTTTCTTTCATTGAATACAATCCTATTTTTCACTTTTGAAGAAACACTGTGATAAATAATTCAAAATGAAACTTGGACCCAACGAGATTATTTAGCTTTACCACTCTTTTTTATATTATACAGCTAAAATATTAAAATTTATATTAATATAACTGATTATAATTAATAACAAATATTAATGTCTACAGAATTATCCTTAATAAAATTCTACATATTAAATCATTTGTTGCTATAATATCCAATTTTATAGATTTAATATTACCTTAATTATAAATTTAAAATTTTGGAATTATAATTTACGTTTTATATGCCATAATGACCATGAATAACCAATCAAAATGCTACATTATCTATTAAATATATTTTTAATTATTATATTATATACTAATATTTTACCTTCAATTTCATCACATATTACAGAAACATATAATCAAAGATATGTGAAAAAGATAAGTGATCCCCAAGATGTGCATTTCATGTTGAACCAGCACCCATCAGTTAGCCTAGATCACAATTTTATATATTTCACAATCATTTGTTTAGATAGATAGATAGATAGATAGATAGATAGGTAGGTAGATAGGTAGGTAGGTAGGTAGGTAGGTAGGTAGGTAGGGAGGGAGGTAGGTAGGTAGGTAGGTAGATAGATAGAGAGAGAGATAAATAGATAGATAGATAGATAGATAGAGACAGAGATAGAGAGAGAGATAGAGAGAGAGATAGAGAGAGATATATATAGAGAGATATATATATAGATAGATAGATAGATAGATAGATAGATAGATAGATAGATAGATAGATAGATAGATAGATAGATAGATAGATAGATAGATAGATAGATAGATAGATAGATAGATAGAGACAGAAAGAGATAGAGAGATAGATAGATAGAGAGAGAGAGTTAGAGAGATAGATGGAGAGATATAGATAGAGAGAGAGATAGAGAGATAGAGAGAAAGAGATAGAGAGAGAGAGATAGAGAGAGAGATAGAGAGAGATAGAGAGATAGGTATAGAGAGATAGAGAGAGAGATAGAGAGAGATAGATAGTGAGAGATAGAGAGAGAGAGAGATAGAGATAGAGATAGAGAGAGATATATATATAGAGAGAGAGATAGAGAGAGAGATAGAGAGAGAGAGATATAAAGAGAGAGATAGAGAGAGAGATATTGAGAGAGATAGAGAGAGAGAGAGAGATAGAGAGAGATATATATAGAGAGAGATAGAGAGAGAGAGAGAGGGATGGATGGGTAGGGAGGGAGGGAGGGATGGGTAGGTAGGTAGGTAGGTCGGTAGGTAGGTCAGTAGGTAGGTAGGTAGTTAGGTAGATAGATTGCTATAGCTTAATTGACAAGTTTAATAAAGTCATAAAAATATTCAATTCACACTTACCAAAATCAAATAATCAAAATTTGGTCTTTTACTTTACTACTCCACAAACTACACTCTTGTTTTACAAAACATAATAGACCATTCGCTTTAGATAGTGATCACTTTCTATACCTACTATATTGATTGCTATTTAATTATTTCACCAGTAACTTCGAAATAAAATTCTCCCATAGTTTTTTTTTATTTTAGAAAATTATAACTTAAAACTAACTTGCATTGTTTATTGTATATCAAGTATGCACTAAATTTCTGGTAAATAATTTTCTGTATTTATTTGTATGTATTTATAGGTTTTTTAAAGAAAGGGTACAAATATAGCAATTAAAATTTGTTTATTATAGCATTAGTTTAATTTTTCTTTGTAAAACGTAACTATCATCTGTTTAATTTATTAATTTATAATGTAACTCTAGCAGACAATTTTAAATCATATTTGAAAATCTTGACTTGCAATAAAAAAATATTTTCACCATTTTATAAATACAAATTACATCTATCTATCTATCTATCTATCTATCTATCTATCTATCTATCTATCTATCTATCTATCTATCTATCTATCTATCTATCTATCTATCTATTTACCTATCTACCTACTTACCTACCTACCCACCTATCCATCCATTCATTTATCCATCCATCTATCTATCTATCTATCTATTTATTCATCCATCCATCCATCTATCTATCCATCTATTTATCCATCCATCTATCCATCTATTCATCTATCCATCCATCTATCCATCTATTCATCTATCCATCCATCTATTCATCTATCCATCCATCTATCTATCTATCTATCCATTCATCTATCTATCCATCCATCCATCTACCCACCTACCTACCCGCCCGCCTGCCCGCACGCCCGCCCGCCCGCCTGCCTGTAGATCCGAAACAAGAATAAATATATTCGCTACATTTGATGATATTGGGATATTTTTCTCGGTTGACGTATTTCCAAAAATCTTCTTCAACTTTTCTAGTTTGTAAGATTAAATCAGTTTGTAAAATTATAATTTCATTTTCTAATGCCTTTTGCTTCATTTGAAATATGTCTGAAATTTTTTGGCTAATGCGTTTCACATTTAAATCTTTTTTAAAAGGAAAAGATATACATTCCACAATTTCTTTAATTTTTTCAAATTCTTGGAATCTTACCTTAAAATCTTCAATTATTTTTTGGATTTCCATGACATATTTGTCAATATTATAATTAATATATTTATGCTTTTGTAGGTGATCCGCCATATTTGGAAAATGATTCAGATTATTTTGTTGCAGATCTTCTATTAGCAAAATAAATTTTGTCTTATATGCATCTACGCAGCTGATTATATCTCTTACTGTTTTATTTCTACCCTGTAATTCTAAATTTAAATGATTTAAAATTGAAGTAAAATTGGTTAAAAAAGCTAAGTCCTAAGCCAAGTTTCATCATTTAAATATTCACATTTACCATCTTGCTCACAGAGAAAATCTATTACTTCAGGCAATAAATCACAAAATCTTTGCAGAAATTTACCTCTGCTTAACCATCTTACACTGATATGTAATAATAATTCAGGTTGGCCTTCACCGAGCTGCAGTTGGAAGAGACATTGTTTGAGAAAACTTCCTCGAATTGAATTAACAATTTTAAACACTATGTCCATTACTTCTTTTGTGTTTAGTCTCTTGCAGGCTAACACTTTCTGGTGATTTATGCAATGGTAGCTCAAAAAAGCTGGGAATTCATCTTCATTTTGACATAGAGCTATAAATCCATTTATGTAACCTATCATTGCAGCTGCGCCATCTGTTGTTATTGAAACTAATTTAAAAAGTGGTACTTTCAAATCATTGAGCAAGTTTTTAAAGGCTTTGAATATATCTACACTTTTAGTTCTTTCTTTCAAAGAAATCAGACCCAAAAATTCTTCTTTAGATGTAAAATCTTTAAAAACCATATGAATGAAACAAGTAATTGAGCTGAATTACTTATATCTGTTGATTCATCACATTAAAGAAAAAACAAGAACATCTATTAATATCATTATATAACTGTTCTTTTACATTTCCACCCATTTTCTCAATTCGTCACATCACAGTGTTTCGAGACAGTTGCAGATCTTGAATTGCAGCAATAATTTCACTCTTGTTATGAAAATTGTTAAAAAGTGAATCTGATATTTCCAAAAAAGTTTCCTTTACAAATTCACCTTTGGAAAATGGTTTACATTTTTTTGCTAAAATATAGCTTACTTTGAATGATGCAGTAGTTATTGCTTTGTGACTTCAACATTGGCTTTTTAAAAACTTTTTGTTGATTTTTTAATTGAGTTTTAAGATCCCTAACTTTACATTTTCTCAATTCGTTATTTTGTGGATAATCTGTTTGATACTTGTTATGTAAAGCTAAAATATGTCTCTCCAGATTACCCTTTTTAGCAATGGCTGTCAAGGTAAAGCATATTAAGCAACAACATTTATCATTCACCATTGTAAAAAAGTAGTCAAGTTCCCATTCTTCATTGAAATGATAAGTTTTCGATTTTTTTGGCTTACTACTCATGTTCATGGGTATAATAAAATCAAAAAAAGAAATACTTATGACAATTTTATTTCCCCAAACTTAACTGATAAAAATTAAATATTCAAAGTAAATAATAAATATTGAATTAAATATTTTCCAAGAAAATTAAAAACTCATGAACTGCAATCATTAACTCCGATAATGACTTCAGCTTAAACATCTGTTGCCAAGAAGGCTCATTAATCAAGTAAGTAGATAGATAAGAAAAGCCACAATTTAAATTAAAGCATAAGAAAAGGTACTTAAATTTTAAACAGAAGAAAAATTGAAACTCAACATGGTTACCGTCGATAGATAATATTGATTAATAATAATAATATTGTTAATACGGGGGCACTACTACATTCTGAATATTAGAGAATGAACATTTAGTAATGAAAATTGGGAATTTTTATATCAAATCTTTCTCTTACCCTGCATAATTCGTAACTTGTTGACAACTTCAAGTCTTATATTTTAGTTTTTAACACTACTTTATTAAATATTAGTAAAGACAAAAACTCCAGCGAGTAATTGATAAATAGTGCTGTTCCCGTGATTTTGTCTTTGTCTTACTTTTTTTTTTAATTTAATTTTTTTTTAAATTTCAGCTCTTGGTTTCCAGGTGTGAGTCAGAATTATTTTCAGGAAATAAATCTTTTTTAAAAAAAGAGATTTAAGTTCTGTAAAGTGTAAACATTCTCTTATATGTGCAACACTGCCACACCTGAATTTAGGATTTTATATTCAAATGCAAGCAAATTTCTAAATTAAATCTATAATAACTTAAGGTAGATAATTTAAAAAAGTTGTAATGTTCACAAAATCTATCACATTACAGTTTCTTTCACATATATACATAGGTCTGCCTACACCACTTACTTTAATTTATTATTATTTTAAATTAGAAGTGCATATTATAGTTATACACATACAGATATTATTAGCTAATTAATGTGCAATATAAATATATGCACATACTCATTAACAGAACTTTTATACAATATTTTAGTACTAATTAAAAATATACATGGACTTGGATGGATTTGAATTAGAGAAAATTATACTATTATGAAACATAGTAGTCTGAAACTGGAAGATAGATAAATCATACTGTTTCAATACTAAAGAAAAGAAGCTATCATATGACACTACCAAATATTCAAGCTAAATAGCTGTGTGTTTTTTGAGTAAATAACTGCATGCATACTGTTGCATTTGCGCGTTACGTTCACGTGTTGCATTTGGTTACAAAAACACATTAAGTCAAGATTAAAAATATTATTTTCAATAATGATATGACTTATTGTACTTCACCAATCTAGAATTGGAAAAAAATTTAGAACAAAAACAAAAATAACAAAAAAAACTTGACAATCTTGACTTAATTTGTTTCCACTCATAATTGGACAGTTCTTGCCAGCCAGTTCTTGGCAGATTGACCTCGTAATCAACCAAAATTGGCTTTGTGATCGACTTTTTGGACACCCCTGCTCTAGATCATGTGTCTTTTTTTTAATATCTCATGATGGACCTATCTTCTGAGTGACAGTTTAAAAAAAATAATACTATAAAAGAGAAGTTTGGTTGTTTTAATTGGTTCATTAGTTTGGTTGTTTTAATTGGTTCATTCTTTCTTGATTTTAGTTCATTCTCTCTTAATAATCCTAGCACAAAATAAGTTTTAAGTTCTTTATAACTTAATTATTATTATTTTTTTTAAGTATTTAATTTAAACTTAAATATTAATCAGTCAACAATGTATTTTGACTAGAACTTCAGGTAACCTGCCTTTTGATACTTAAATTGCAGTTAAGCCTTCTTAATTATATAAAAAAAAATGCTACAGAAAAATTTCATTTTTAGTATAAGTCAATTGAATAAGATTAACTTCAGAATAAACTTAAAAGAAAAGCAGTTTACAATATTATTGAAATTATTTATTTTATGTAATAAACTTTATTAGACAAATGTTTACATATGTACATTAAATATCTACAAATTAGTTTTGATTCACCTTGTGCTACTATATCAAATTTACCAATCCTGTCCCCCTGAAGCACCACAATTCAAATCTATAATACTCTCATTGTTGATATGTCAACATTTTTCCTGTTCAATCCCAGAGTTATTCGTCACAAATCTTCTTGGAAGATCTTCTATATATTTTCTGTCCTATTTTTTTTGTGTGTGTGTACCTTTACTCCCACATTTCACAAACAGTCATAGCGGTCCCTCCATAATCTTCTTTGGCCAGTATTTTAAACACCTATCAAAATAGTTGTCCCAATCATTGTCAAGTTTCTTCGACCAGTTAAACTTTTTGTTATCAAAGATTAACGAACACCGGATTGTCCATATAGTTTTCAATACATGCATTATCACCATTGCGTTATGAGGTTTGAATTTTAATACATTTTGCTTCAGTAGTATTTTAAGATTTATCATTGGGGTGTGGAAAACTCTGTATCTTAGCTTCCCAAATTCACTGCATTCTTCTAGTAAGTGTTGAAATGTTTCACGTTTATTCTTACAAAATGAACAAGTTTCCTCTAAGCTCATTCCCAATCTTTTATTAATGTATGTTGTGGTCGGTAAAATTCCATTGATCAACTTGAATATGAATTTCATATATGTCTGTGGTGTATAAATTGAATGGAATTTAACTAGTACCCCTTTCATTGAGCAATTTATCCACGAATTTTCATGAGGTTTTACTCCCCTTCTCATGTCTTTGTATTTAATTCCTTCCAAATTTTGTACATTTAGGTGATCTTGTATGTCCTTATATGCTATGAACATATCTGCTAAATAAGATCTTCTCTCCCTACCTATTTCACTGTATATTTTTATATCTCCCATTGGCGGGCTGAAACATCCATCCTTAATAACATTTAAATATGTTCTTGCAGTAATAAAATCTACATATACCTTTGGATCAATTAAGTTTAATCCTCCATCATTAATGGGTAACTGTAATATTGCTGTTGATAGTAATCTAGATTTCTTTCCCCAGATGAATTTTTTTGCCATCTGGTTTATACTACTGATTGTTTTATTATATAGTTTGACCCATGGTCCGTAATAACTAAGCACTCTTGTTGCAATTGCATTGAACAATTGTGTTCTGGCCACTTCATACAACTTGAACAGTGTGAAGTTTTTGATCCTATCTTCGATTTTATTTATAATTAGTTGATTTAAGTAACCATTCATATGTGTTTTTGACATATATATCGGCAGTCCAAGGAATGACTTTGGCTAAGCAATAAATTCGGATGGTATTCTTTTACCCGTTGCCAATTGCCATGCTGCTGATTTGTTAGCTTGAATTACTGAACCTGTAATTTCTTGAAACTTTTCTAGCACATTCATCACTACGTTAATATTATAACTATTTTCTACTATTATTACGATGTCATCAATAAATGCGGTGACTCCTAATGTGACACCCAAATGCGGTATATATATTCCATTAACCAATGTCTCTATTTCTTTAATCATTGGGTCTACGTAAATTGCGAATAATAGGGCTGCCAATGGTGATCCTTGGGGAATACCTTTCTCTGGTATGAAAAATTCAGATCTGCGCATATAGTTTTTGTATGACATTCTACTATTTCTTATGTAATTCACTGTAGCGTTCTCTAGATATTTGTCTTCTTTAATCAGATTTCTCAGGGCTTTTATTAGATATGACCAGTTAACTAGATCAAACACTGTCTTAAAATCTATTTGTATTGCATAGTACTGTGTTAGCTTAAGTTCCTTTGCATACTTTATTGCTTCTTGTATTCTTATAGATGCAAATATTATTGAAATTATGCAAACAGTTTTTCAGTTCTTGTTTTTGCTTAGCTATATTATGAACAGAAGAAGTGTTAAAAGAATAAAATTAAAATGTATAAGACTAGACGCTGTATGTTTTAAAAGTTTAAAATGCATTTATATTATTTTATCTGCTCGTTAATTAATATTATGGAGTTCTCTTTATTATATTAACTTGCCTGCTTGATAATTGATGTTAGTGAATGTTGGAACTGTTTAAAAAAAGAACTCTTAAAAATATTTAAATAACTAACCTGCTTTAAAATAGTTCTTCGTATATGAAAGAAACATAGACCAGAGCAATTAAAGTAATTTTAAATGTTTTGCTATGCTGGATCTCTTCAATTCAAACTTTTGAAGAAAAATAATTGGCTATTATAAGAAATATAAAATATTGACTTTCAAATCCATGCTATACAGTTAGGAAAAAATATTCTAAAGACGTTTTGATATGCCAAATTATTTATTCTCTACTAACTAGATTGCTTCCTGAATTTTATTGTGAAAAATTAATAGAATAACCTGGAAATGTCCCATTATTTTATGCAAATAAATTTGAATATATTTTTAAGAAAAAGGTAAGGAATAAAAAGTTAAAATGAAGCTATCAGCTGAAAGAATTATTATATTACAACATTGTCATTTCCTTGTTATGTCTCATTATTATTTATTTTCATTTATCTTATTGCTTATATTTAGATGTGCTTATATATTTTTAGAACTATATTACATAAGAACTGTTATATGTGTTTTGTTTTGGAAATTCTCTTGTCGTGTATGAAATAATAGCTTTGACTGGAAGTTTCGCAGTAAGAATTGGTATCATGTGCACTTAATAGATGGCTCAGTGCGCACACTTATGAACTAAATTTTTTTTATATATATTGGTAAAAAATACGCAATATTGTCTTCTAAATTTTGTTATATTTAATGTAATACTATTCCGTATTACAAGTGCGCCAGGTAATTAATTCATGTAATTTTAATTCCGAGGGGTTTATCAGAATGTGTA
>JAQFVV010000038.1:5310556-5442826 GCA_028023455.1 Epiperipatus broadwayi | reverse complement strand
TGTAATTTTAATTCCGAGGGGTTTATCAGAATGTGTAGACATACCACACATTATCAGATAATATTCATTATATATTTGCTATGTGCTTGATAGTCTAAATTATGCACTATTTCGAGTCAATGGAAATTGTATCTCTCACTATAATTATTTTAAATGTATGGTAGTTTACTCAGTTATATTCTAAATAGTCCAAATAATTAATTGTCAGAAGTTTTTCATTTGTAATTTTGCATAAATGCAATAGTAATTATAACCGCTAATATTTTTATGCATTGAGAATTATTATTCTCACACCTTATTCACATCATTATTCATGACCACTTGTTATAATAATTTTGATATTTGATATTTTATACGTGTGTGTATTGTAATTTGTGCCAAAAATTTCATATGCTATTAATTTTTGTTATTCATAATTTGTTATAGTCTTTTAAATTAAAAATTCCATTCAATGGTTCAGACATTGCTTATTGTTAGTATGATTAAAATTTTGAATATGACTTTAGTTAGTTATAGTGATGTTTGTATCTTGTCATTGTTAGTTATAGTATTGTTATATTTATTATTGTGCTTGATGAAGTAGCAAAGTCCTCCATTCTTATTATATAGCTTTTTCATGAGGTGATAGTGCTTATTTCCAGTGATTATTATCATATCTTTATAAGGTATCTAGATCCCTGGAGAGGATTCTATATTTCTTGGTGTGTCTTTCCATATGCTGTGACAAAAGTCCAGGCATCCTTTTTTGCCTCGAAAGTAGGTGTTTGGAAGCCATCACTCTTATGATGTATTTATTGATCTATGCTAGTTTGCTCTGTGAAGCCTATGTTTGGCCTATCACTCATGATGTATTTAAAGCTAGTTTTCCACCATAGTAGGTGAGCTTGTATTGTATTTTTGGTATGTGATGACAAGATAAGTTAGTTTGAAGGATTTAGTTTCTTCAGGTTACAATCAGTTATTTTAGTGCTTAAAGATGTAACCATGTCTGTATTGTGCTATTATGATACTGTAATCAGCCCCAAGCCAACTATCAATAATTAGTAATTTCAAATGTTTAATTTGCAAGCATATGGCCAGTAAGTGCAATCCACACATGCTATGTAGATGCTGTGATCATCCAAAACTTCTCCAATGAATGTGTAAGTCATTTATATTTAACACTTTGTGTAATTTATATTATGTGGAGAGTAAATTTTAAATTTTTATGTATGCAAAAGACTTCTGATGAGTGGACATACATTTCATTTCATTCAGTCATTTAGATATTTATTAGTTGTAAACTCTAATATTTATGTTAATATGAAAATACAGAAGTATAACTTAATTATATATAATCACTGTTCAAAAGTCTAAACAATAGAGAGTATTTACTTGTAGTTTGAGATTTATTTTAAATATACCAGCTATTGCTTAAATTTACTTAGCTGATAATTCAGGTATTAAAAGATCAGTCCATCAATTATGGTTAACAATTTTGATAATTTTTTAGTTAGAATAAATAAATCAAAAGAATTTATGTTATTAAGCTAATGATTAATCCCATATAAAACATATAAATTTATAATGTCCACAATTGTTTAAGGGATTGCTTATATTGGAGATATAGAAGAATTAGCTAGTGTTAACTCTCCATTTAACTAAACTGTTATGCAGGGTGATCTATGTAAAAATCATTTATTTATTTTAAGAAGCCTTGACATTTATTTGTAAGACCCAAAGAATTTTAAATACTGTTAGTCAAATGACTAGATTGCTAATAGCATTCCACATTTGTGTAAGTTTTGTTTTATTGTATTATATTGTAAATAAACTTATTAAGTATTTATTTAAAATAAATTTGGTTTCTGCTTATACTTTTTTTTGTATGTTATTGTCTTGGGTTTACAATGTTAATTATTTCATTTAATTAATGTTATATAGGATACTTTTATATCCAGAGATGAGATAAAGTTATGCATATAGTTGTGATTTCTGGATGAAATCACTGTAACAGGTAATTTCATATTTCCAGATATCAAAGTAACAGTTTGTTTAAGAAATATTTTTAATCTATGCTATCTTCTAAGATAGAAGATTATCTTTTATAAAGAAAAATGGTTTGACAATTCAGAACATTGTTCATGATATTTAGACTGCACACTATTGGAATCATTTTAATGTCAAGGTCTGATTTACATTTAGTTTCTATGAAAGTTGTCTATGGGAAGGTGGAGTGACATAAAAAGCATCCTTGTCTTTCTTTTATCTCAAGTGATGTCCTGGGTAAAAAACTATAATTAATCTAAATTTTGAACATTTTAATTATGTAATTAAATATTTAAGTAATTAACCTTTTCTATAATTTTGATAAATATTGTTATCTTGTAGTAGGACACGGTCACTTCAAGTTAAGTGTTTGCCTCCTATAACCAACCGGGATATCATTCATTTATCCATTCACCTATTCATTTTCTTATTAGACGACTTCATATTAGTTCATTTCACAATAGTTAATGTAGGAGTCCTGAGATCATTACTCCTGTTGTTTTGTGCAGTGATTTATATAATTTTCTATATCACAACATCCAGTAGTACTAGTGTAGAATTAGAATTTCTTATTTATTACCTGTGCTAGAAGAAGAGCACATCTGTGGTACTTGTTTCATTTATTTTATTACAAATCAAGCTATCAGAAGCAGTAACAAGGATAGTATTTATTCCAAAGTATGAGATAGGAAATTTTAGTAGGATATTTTTTATTATTCACAAACTTGTTGTGCTCAGGGAATGTGATTTGACGGAAGGTGAAGTCTTATAAATATTTGAAAAGTAGAAATTTTCCTTAATAACTTATTTCAAATTAGTATTATGCCCTGTTTATGTGACAGTATTATATGATTTTTCCTCCATCTTGTTATAGATCTCTATGTACTATCATCTTTGTAAATCTTATTGTAATCCCGCTGTGTCTAGTTGAAGAGTCTTTAATGTTATATATTTTTTTATTATTCTCTCTCTCTTTCCCTTTTTCTCTCTCCCTCCCTTTTCTTTGTTACTCCTCCTCTCTATCCCCCCATATATTAATTATGGTTACAATATATATATATGTTTATACATATATATATATATATACTAATTTATACTTATGATTTAGAATCAATTAAAATAATATGCTTTGTGACTGTATTGTAAATATAGCATTTTTACTTGAAAAAAGTACTTTAATTTTTCTTATATATATATTGCAAGAATATAGAAAATGAAATGGGGTGACAGAATAATCATCACCATCCCCATTTAATAAATCATCTAATTCAAAATAAATAAAAGGAATGAGCTTGAAACATCAGCAAGTAAAAAGAATATCTACAAGTTCACCCAGCACTAAACAAAAGTACTCAAATCATTCGTTGCCATGAACTAAAAAAAAAAAATCAAAAAAAAAAAAATCAGCAGTCAATCTTGTGACTGGATTTGAAATGGATCCACTATAGACTGGTTAAATATTTAGTCACTGCCACATTTAGGTCAAAAATACAATACAATAATCTGGATGCACATACTTAACTGCTAATCCGTCAGAATATAACAAAAAATAATGCTGAAATACAGAAACCTGCTGATCATCATTAATGCCCTGGACTTATAATACGAACTATAAACTTAATATGTAATAAAAAA
The DNA here is from genome assembly GCA_028023455.1 of Epiperipatus broadwayi. Taxonomy (NCBI): domain Eukaryota; kingdom Metazoa; phylum Onychophora; class Udeonychophora; order Euonychophora; family Peripatidae; genus Epiperipatus; species Epiperipatus broadwayi. Next base: position 5,439,163 of record JAQFVV010000038.1, on the reverse strand, counting down.
TATTAAATGCAGTGCCTGGGCTTTAAAATATATACCTTTGCAAGATTCAGGGCTATCATCTGAATGTCTAAAATGCCAACAGAACTTGTAATATTTACATAACTAACCATTATGCACTAATTTAGCTCAGTGACCAAGAACACTATAATTGTTATCATGAGCAAAATATTGTACCAACATTTAATATTTTAAACAGTAATCATCTTAAATCCGGGCATGGGTGCTTGGGGCATTAATGCTATACAAAATCAATCAAATGTAATGTTACCTGGGCCGCCACAACTTTTTTTTATAGAACATGATTTTTTTTTTTTTTGATTAAACAAATTTTTATTTCATTTATAACATGATTTCTTTTTTATTAAACACATTTCTATATTCATTTTCGTTGTTTTTTTTTAACCTGACATGTTTCTTTATTCAAATTTTGGTAATTTAATTTTGTGTTTATTTTTCTGAATTTTAAAACTTTGGACTGTTCCACGACTAAAAAACTTGTTTTAATCCTGTTGAAAAAAATATAATGCTACAATTATTTGGGACTTGTTTCGACTTTCTTCTACCTTTTTTTGTTTGACTAAATTGTTTTTCTTCTTATTATTAAATCAAAAGTAACTTTTGTATTGTTGGGGGTTCAAAAATTGTTTTGTAATCCCCACCCCCACTCTCAGATCAATAATTGTAACAAAAAGACAATAATTTTTCTTTTTTTTAAACAACTTTTTTTTTACTTTTTACTTTTATTTATATTTCGTTTTGAATTAGCCTTTTTTTTTTTTTGGCCTCTACAATAAACTGCTTTTTTGGGGGCTTTCATACTGTTATTATTAACAAAAAGTAAACAAAAATAGTAATTTATTTTAACCCCACTTGTTTTAACTCTGATGAAAAAATATAATGCAATTCTTTGGGAATTGTTTCAAATTTTTTCTACCTTTTTTTTTTGGTTGACCAAATTGTTTTTCTTCTTATTAAATCAAAAGTAACTTTTGTGTCTTTTGGGGTAAAAAATTGTTTTGAAACCCCACCCCCACACTCGGAAAAATAATTGTAACAAAAAGTCAATAATTTCTTTTTTTTCAACAACTTTTTCTTACTTTTTACTTTTATTTATATTTCATTTGAATTACCTTTTTTTTTTGCCTTCTACAATAAACTGCTTGGGGGGTCATACTTGTTATTATGAACAAAAAGTCAACAAAAATAGTCATTTATTTTAACCTCACTGAAAAAAGATAAAGTAAATATTTGTCAATTTCTAATAAAATAATAAATAAAAAAGTACACAAACTTTGGACTTTTTCAACTTATTTATTATTTTATTGCTGTAATAAAAACAGTCTGGTATTTGGGAGGACATTATGTGCCTGAAAAAAAGGACACAGTCTCCCTCACTTTCTGTACTCGGCAATTCTGAAAAGTTGAAAAATTGCACATTCTTCTCAGACCTTTTATTGGTCTTGTATATTTTCCACATTGAAATGTGACTTAGCGCGTGAGCTTTGTTGAAGTGTGTTGGAACATACCCTTTGCCAATTTTTTACATATTAACATTTTTAAGAGAAGGGTGGGGACCAAATGACAATTATTAGTAATTAACAACATTATTTAAATATAAATGACATTACTTTATTATGGAGATTTGAAAAGTTGTATCTACTTGAAATTACAACACCCTCAAGTGATACAGTAATCAGCTATGAATAGAACAAATACGTGTAAATAGTTTCGAAACACAAAACAGGCCACAATATTTTTGTGCAATGTCATGTAAAACAGCCTACTAATGGATTAATACAATATATATAGCCGTAAGGCCGACCACAGAAATGGCATTTTTATGGGTTTTGACACATAAACAATGCCATCAGGCGGCCATACCCGAATTTCAGATGATTACCTTTTACAATTATTTTAGGATTGAATAAATTTACTGAAATAACTTAAAATAATAATAAATAAATTTATTAATTAGAAACAATAACAGTAAAATCAAATTTAAAGTCTATTAAGTACACTACAAATATAAATTCATCATTCTGATTTTAATTAAAGTAATACAAAAAAATAAGCTATTACTTTCAATATGTTTACATAAACACACCCATATATAAGCAAACAAACATATTTTATAATATAAAATTAACATATTAGAATTGTCATAAACTAATAAAATAATAAAAAATGCTATAAAACATATTTAAATAAGCAAACAAAAGTGCCTGTATAATTATAAAAAATTTACATATTTGACTTGTTATAAATAAAAAAATAGTTAATTCATATTAGTAAGACATATATATAATGACTAACTTTAATATATATAAGGGTACCCATTAAAATGTATGCACACCCTAGCATTTATATACTAATGGTATTTAGTTTGCTTATTTCAATAAAATATTTTCATTACTAATTGGAATTATTTTTGCTGAATGACATTTTAAAAAGGTTAAAAAAGTTTTTTTGTCAAGCATTAGTGGTCGAGAGGTCAGCGACAGCTGCTTTAGAAGCAGTTGTCCCGGGATAGCGAGTTCACTTCCCGGCTGATGCTATGGCACATGAGAAAAAAAAAAGTTTTTTTTCTTTGACAATCCTGCGTAAAAGTTACTTTTTTACCAAATGACTTTTAATTGTAAACATCTTTAAAAATGTTGTAAGAAAGTTCTTTTGTTTTTCATCTCCAATATAAAAAGATTTCTGTATTTTTTTTTTAAATTTCAAAATAAAATCAAAACTGGAATAAATTCTTTATATATGTTAATTAGAAAAAAAATCAGCTGGAGACAAACTGATTATTTAATTTTACTTTCTTTCAATATTTTCTTTTAAATGGATAATATAGTCACCAGTTATTTACTTTTAAAACTTGTAAATTAAAGATTTTAATTGCAAAGTTAAGTGTTTAAAATAATGTCATTTTACTTACAAGTAATATCTATAGATGAAGTAGGTCTACGGAACGCATTCTGTATACCATACATATGTGGTGTTGCCTAAGATTAATCAGCATATGTACAAAGTCATAGCATGGAAATCTTCCAGTTTTCTGGCTAGTAGTGGAATCTCTTGGTAAGCTGGTCTATTCTAAAACAGTAGACTGGCTTATTGACATTTTCAGGAAAGATATGAATCAGGTAACTGTTGACATTCAATCATCTCCATTCAATCTATAATTTGATAGATTTCAGACAGTGAGGCTTTCTTGTACAGAAAATCAGGCCATTACTTCTGTGTGAATTCAAACTCTATCATCATGAAACTAGAACCCAGCTCTATTTCTTGCCTTCCCGTATAACTCCATAATAATAATGAAGTAATGATTTTTTTTCTTTTAAATCCACCTTTTTATAGTGTATCATATAATTTGAAAATAATAATTAATTTAATAACTCTTTTCAATTCTTAGTAATTAAAAGCAATTTTTTTTATTTCAAAAGTTTTTTTTTAATCCTTTAAACAATGTATGATTTAATAATTTAAAAGTAAAGTGTATATTATATTAATTTTATCAAAAGTTTTAATTAAAAAATTTCTTAATCTAATTAAAAATAGATAGAGGAATATTTTCATTACTGGAACTATCTATTATAACATGAAAACAAGCTTGTTTTAATTATCAAAATCAGATAAACATTAAATAGACTTTTTTAAATGTTTAATTTATAATAATTTTTAAATTCAAAAATATTATTTAACAACTTAACTGTTATTCCAATGTATATATTTTTAAATAAATATCTAAAAAAAATTGTTTATATTCTTTTCTATTTTTCTTTCAACTTTATATATACATATATCATTAAAAACCAATCAACAGTTAGACAATCCCAATATCTATAACAATGATGAATTTCAAACTGTTGTCAAGGCAACCTTCGTTTAATAATAATGGTGGAATATATATATATAGGCACACACATGATTATGTTGCTGTTTGACATGAGACACATATCTGTCTCAATGTTTATATATATCAAATATTCATCTATAACAAAAAAATAAAGATATGAACAAATAAAACTATAACCTTAAAATGAAGAATGAGATACTAATAAAATTCCCAAATGTATATAAGCTTATTCTGGCTAGTTCAAGTGCACATATGCTACTACAATAATAAAGTTAAAACAATTAATTAGCATTGAGAAAGCAAATGAAAAAACATAGAAAATTAGGAAGAGTCAAATTTCCATACTTTTTAAAAAAAAATTTAATGACGCTTAATATTTTAAGCATATGCCACAAATGGAGTAAGTTACTTTCAAATATTCTTTCACCAGTACAATGTCAAATTTCTACCAAATCTTATAATTACCATGATTATCTTTCTACAATGAACAGATTTAATGTAAAGTTCTTTTATTAAATTAACACATATTCTTTCATTTTGTCAAATGACTTTTTAAAAAAATAATTTGATCTTAAATTGCATCAATTCTTTTTCAAATAATCTTATAAATAAATCTGAGGGTGCTTTGTGATGAATTAACTCATAATTCACTAAATTTTATTATTTTCTTTACTTCTTGAAAATCTAGCAAGAATGTGATCCTAATTAAACAATAATAGTAATAAGATATGACATTACCCTTAAGATGATATCTTATTGAGTAACATTTATAAAATTTATAATTAAATTTAAACATGAAAAAACTCTTAAATTTAAAATAATGATAGTGTACTAAGATGATAGTCATGATATCCTGAGTAGAAAAAAGATTTTCCGGCTACCCAAAATATCACATCCAGAATATTCTACTAAAATAAAACAAAACAAAATATTATTATCTCAACTGATGATGAATAGTGTAAACTAATCTTCTAATTTCATCAAGAATAAATCAAATTGACAAGAGTAATCTTATACCCATTAAGTAAAATGATTTTATTATCTTTCATGAAGTAAAATATTATTTGATGTTATCTTAACATCAGTAATACAATTTTAAATAAAGCAACTTTGATATCATGTACTCTTAATGCATAAATAAACAAAATATAATTGTGTGATAAATATTAAGAGATTCTGAAAGATGCAGATGATGATGAAAACTAATAAGCATAAGTTAATAAGAAAAATAATATTTATTAATGCTAATAATATTCACTGACAAATATCAATTGTTTTGTTATTTATAACTTAAAAAATATTATTTAAAAATAATTCCCCAAAACAAAATAAAATAATATGAAAGGAATTTATGCATTACAGTTTACAAATAATAACAATAATATCCAATAATTAACAAATTTTTTCATGGCTTCAATAATTTCAACAAGTTCTCACATTTAACACACTCTCTTACAGTAATAAAATCCCTAGGTGAAAGTATTCAATATGTCAAGTAAAATATAAATTTACCAATCCTTGTTTGGTGATGAATGCTGAAGAAGATGTATACCATTTTACAGAATCATATATGCAAATATAAATTTAATTTTAATATTTTATCTGATTTAGAATCATAAGGAGCATCCTAGGCACATCTTCAAGACATGCACATCAATGACACTCATATAAATAAAGAGTGTGACTGAATATATAGGTAATATTCCATAGTATCTTCAAAATATAAAATTCCAAGATAAAGTCATGATAATACAATATCCATGACTTCAGGTACAATATACCACTAAAAATATCCACATTAAAAGATAAGAAAGAAAATGCAATAATATCATGATGGCATAAACTCAAGGAAGCATCGATACATAAATCATGTATACAAGAAGTCAAACAAATAATTTAATTTAAAGATTACATCATCTTTTAATAATTTTTAACAAATTGTTTAATAATAAAATTTATTGCTGTAATAGAAAAATATATTCTTTAAATACATTAAATATTTACATTATTTATTATTTAATAAAATAAAATTATATTAATATCATAGTAACAATATTTACTTTAAACATTTTTTTCTTATAATAAAACCTTATAAGATATTTTCATTATTGTATCTTTTAAAAAGAGATACATTTTAAACATTAAATTTCTATAAGAAACTCATAAATAATTATTAGCTTTCATATGCACATTCATATCCCACTATTAAATTCTTTAGTCATGAATGCTAACTTATGTGTGAGCTAATTTTTGGTTTTAAAATAACACACTTTTTACATCAACTAAACTTTAGGATTTTTTAATTAATATTGAATTTCAATACTATTAAAATTAAATAATACACTTAATGGGCAACTACCTTAAATATATAAGACCTATTTCAAATTTTAAACTTATTTTAAAGTTCTTCTATAACATTTTCATTTAATAGACATATGACAACTAAACTAAGATTATTTTATATTTACTACTCTAGAAATTAAACTCATTAATACTTTCAACTACTAATAATTCTATGGCTAAAGAGTTAAAATTACAAAAGAGTTAACTTATAAGTTTAAATATTATAAAATAACACATATGAAACTGTCTTTAAGCTATTACCATCTTATAATATCCATTCTAAAATGATTAATTAGTTACACAAACACTTTAATTTATTATTTAACAACAAAATGTATTTAATGGAAGATTAAACTATTATTTTTTATTTTAATAATAAATCATCACAAAACTTGATATTAAACTTCATTGCAAAAACTGAGGGTCACAATACATACATACATATTAATAAATTAGATCATTTAAGTGTATATTAGTTCATTATTCAATTAAATCACGAAATGTTATATAATAACCAAATTTGAAATTGTCAACAATGTTTATATAAAAATCACCAAAACTAATTTTAGGCAAATTCTTTGTCAGCTGTATCCAGTCCTAACATCATCAAAACACAAATTAGAATAGACTTGAATCTTATTTATATAGAACGTACTTCATGGTTTTATTCAAAGTTTGAAACTGTTAACACACTCAATTATTAAATATGATGTGTGATGATGTCTATTGCTAACAAATATTCTTATAATTATATTAAAAATTGATAGAAATTATAATCAATTTCTTTTTTTTTTCAATGTACCATTACATGTAGGTTTTAATAAGATATTACTTTATAAAATTCACAAGTATTAATCTGTTTTATTCATATAATTAATATACATAAATAAACATATTCTATTCTGGTAGAAACTTAATTGGTTTCTTTATATATAAACATCCCTAATTGAATTAAATATGCATATAATATGAACAATTGCACTATTAATATATTATTGAACTACATTTAAGAACATAATAAATGAGAGGATTTAAGCATTTACTAGTGTCTCATTATTTGACTAAGGCACAAGATATTATACATTAGTGAAATTCTAAAGATGAACTGTGACAATATAAGGCTCAATAGACAACTTTTAAAAATTTATTTTATAAATGAAATATACAACTGTTCATTTCTTAAAGTAAATAATACTTTTTTTAAATATATACTATGAATTTATGATATGAAATAATTCTTTTGAAACTCATCTGTGAACTTGCATTGTCATAACAATAGTGTTCATTTAAAATTAACATCTTATATCTTAGAGTAAATTATGAGCTAATGGAGAATGCTTAATTGATCTCATTAATAATATTATAAAATATAGTTCTGTAGTGTTATAATTGCACAATTGCTTATGTTATATACATATGTAATTGAGCTGAAGAGGTTTATATAAAAAATAATTAAGTTTTGGCAAACAATAATAATTTATGAATTTTATAATAAAATGAATAATATTACTAGAATTGTAAATTTCTTATTGTAAAAACATTTATACATCCCCCCCCCACATATATATATATATAATCAAAATTATCCCAAATTTGCAACTCAACCAGATTAGTCAAAAAATATACATTCTAAAACACAACGAATGGTTTCACTGCCAAAAGCAGATTTCTCAAATGTAAAAAACTGCAAAATAACAACATAATTAAACTAACCACAATTCCACCTACATTCCATACACCTTTAATATTAAAAGAACTTTTAAATAAGTTAATTGCTTAAGAATCATAAATTTTCAATAATAAAGATATTTTAATTTTTCTTTTTATTTCATTTCTCTTAAAGAAGACAATCTTAACCTCATCAAAATTAATAGTATGGCCTGTACGTTTTTCATGAATATATAAAGCAGAATGTACATATTTATTTCTAACCCTACTTTATGTATCTTTATTCTTCTAATTAAGCTCAAACTACTCTGACCTATATTTACCTTCTTATAAAAACAAGGGATAATATATACTACTCCAGGAATAGACTTTCTATTAAAAATGTCCTTTGTATTATTTAATAAATTATTTAAAGTAATACCCCCTTTCCAAGCAATTTTCTTATTTCCAAACAATTTACTATTTTTACATACAATTCTATTAGAAGACAATTTAAATGGCAAAAAAATAAAATCATATTTTCATTTAGCCTTTATATTATTGCAAATATTATTACTATTAAATAAAATACTTTTAACAAATTTATCAGACAAGTTCAACAATCAAATAATCTTTATAACCTTGATCATTCTGAAACAAAGCTATCCCATTAGAATTATTTAATCTTTTATTTCTATAACAATATATATATATGAAATTGAATAAATTATCACTTTATCCAGACTATAATTATATATGCCCTCATTAGCAATGGATTGTGTTAATCCTTCCTTTAATAATTACATGATTTTAACTTTCACACTTTGAATTAAAGCAAGTGAAGTCTGTTTAATACAAATAAGATTCAAGCTTACTTTGATTTGTGGTTAGTGGTATAGATGTTTGGTATGTTTGATAATAATGTACCCTGATATTAAACTTGTAAGCCTTGTATTATTATAAATACAATTCACAATTTGGCTGCTATATAATAAATAATATTATATGTTTTGGTGAAATAGTTCACTAATAGGGTGCAATTAAATACTGTACTCTCAAATTTTGTAATGTATTAATTATGTAATTGATTATATAAATATAAGGATTGTTTGAGAGTGTGAACACTGCTTGAGGCTATTAAAATGTCATTATAAATTTTTTTTTATCTATCTAGTAAATAATTAATTTTTATTTAAATATAAAGATATTGCATTGTTTGTATTAATTTTATAAATGTATTAAGATTAATAAACATTCTAAATTTCTTAGGAACTGTATAAACAGCTTGATGAATCAGGAATCAAAAAGTGATACAGATTTGAAGATGAACTACTTATTTAGCATTTATTAAAAGCCCAAACAACAAAACTTTATCATGTTGAATTCTTTACAGTTTACTAATGATTATGTTATTTTTGCCTTTTCAAAAACATCTACAAAATATACTTAATATTTTGAATGTAATATAAAAAGACTTTGTTTTAATAAGTAATGTTTGAATAATTTAAGCTCTTTATCAGTCAATGGTAGAAAAAAATTGTTAACAATTTTTAGCTTAAATCACTGTCTGCTTGAGAATATTGGCCGATTTAAGTAACTTGGTATATTTTTATAAAGATAACCTTACATGTTGAGATGTATAACTTTAATGTGCTACTGGTTTTAACATTTAAAAAAGATAGAATATTTCATCACAGTGAAATAAGTACTGCAACTAAATTAGCCATACATAAATTATCAGTTTACTTACTGTATGGATGAGAGACTTGGGCATCCTAATGACATAACAAGAACCATTAAAAAATTTCTATTTAAGAATGCTTTGCAAAATTTTAAAATATAATGGCAAAATCATAAAACCAATAAATTTGTTTTTCAATTTTCTCATTGTGATACTGTCATAATTAATAATCAATAGTATTCTATCCTATGGACAGGTCCAGAGGGTAGTCACATTGCAAGTTTATCCATTCTTCAGTCTATCTCTTCACTGCCCAAATTTACAATTCCACATACTTTTTTGCATCTCTTATATCACCCAGCAAAGTCAGTATTTTTCACCCATTTTTTTTGTTTTTATTTACCACTCTCTCCAAATAATTTTTCATTAAACTATTCTATGCTCTTAATATATGCCCAATCCAATTTATTTTTCATTTTCTAATGTTCTCAATCAATCTTATTTTTCATTTACTCTTTCCAAAACTTTTTCATTTGTCTTTTATTCATTCACCTATTTTTTCCATCTACATAATCACATTACAATGGCTTTTCATCAATTCATAATTTTTTGCTCATTGCCCACATTTCACACCCATACAATAGTGCATTCCTTATATAGAATTTAATTAATATTTTCCTTAATTCTGTTATCAATATCCCACAAAATATTTCCATTTTCTTAATAAATATTCCTTTTCCAATGCTATTCTTTTAACTTCATTTTTGCTTTTTCCATCCTCACTCAACTAACTACCCAAATATCTAAATATATTTACCTGTTGAACTATATTATCATGGATTTCAACTTGTAGTCTTTTAGTTTTCTTCCCGCTTCATAAATACTTGGTCTTCTGAACATTAATCTTCATTCCATATTCCACACTTTTTTCATCCAATTTATTCAAAATATTCTGAAGTCTTCTTTCTTCCTCAGTTATAAGATTTATATCTTCTAAAAATCTTATACATTTTATTATTTTATCTCCAATATTATATTCTCAACATCTCAAATATTTATCCAACATGTATTCTAAAGCATAGATGACATACAGAATCCTTAAATAATTCCTCTTTTTACATTCACCTCATCTTATTATTCTCCAGTGTGGTTCTTATTTTTTGCCTAATATAAATATTTCAAATCAATGTTCTTTCTTTCTAAAACGTTCCTTTATTTTTTTAAAATGATCACAAGTTTATTCCAGATTACTCTATCAAATGGTTTTTCCAAATTCACAAACATATACCAATGCCTTTATTTTTTCAATATTTCTTGCAATTATTCTAACGACATTTCTTGTATTTATCTCTCTCTGAAAACTAAACTGTTTTTTTCCAATATAGTATTCCATCTTTCCATAAAGTGTTTGAATTAAAAACCTCAATAAGGTTTTTAAAGCATGGGGCAACAAACTTATTGGTCTGTACTCTTTATGTCTAACAGCTTTTTTTTATTGTAATCATTATAGTCATCAAGAAATTTTCAAGATAAACTCCATTATTATGTATCATAGTGCACAGTTCAACTATTTCCTTCATAATAGTTCTTCAAATTTCTTTCAAAATTTTTAATTATTGTATCATATCTTACAGTTTTATTATTTTTCATTTCTTAATCAACTTTATTATGTTTTCTGTCAATATATTTATACATTTACCAACTACTTCAATTTTTTTTCATTTTCAAGTCCATAATTAATTGCATCATATTCTTTTGTAAACAGATATCGAAGTTATTCTTTCCATTTTTCAATATATCATTAGTATCAGTTAACCTCCATTATTACTAGCTATTTTACTTACTAACCATAGCTTTTTTCTTCCCTAAGTGACATTTTAATTCTATCAAATATCAGATCATATGTTTTCACTTGTTAAAACAGTTTTATCTCTCTACAATATTAATCCAACTATTTTTATTTTTCTAAATCTGTTTCTCTCATTAGTTTATTATTACTTTTTCTATATGCTACTTGCCCTTCCTCAATATTGACAGTCTTCTATCTTCTTGGCAACTTCCATCTTTTTCGTCATACCTTCTGTTATCCAGGATTTATTTGAAGCAAATAGTTCCTGTTTCAGTTTTTGCCAGTTTAAATTTTTTTTTAATCCTACACCAACATTTATCAGAATTATTCATGTATCCCCATCTTTATCAATGCTCTTTATTATATTTTTATATATCAAATCCAATCATTTCTTCTTTATCTCAATTTTTTAAGTCTTCTTTTTTGAAAATTCAAACTTAATTTAGATATATCCATATTCTGATGTACTGCATACAAACTTTTAATAACATTTTTATATTCTATTCTGTACCAATATATAATATATTATATATTATAGAGGTCACTATTATATAATCACATCTTTATTAGCTTGTTTATATGAAACAAATAAAGAAAATACAATATTGACTAAAATGGTGTTTCATGGCCGACAGGAGTACAATTTTTGTGGTGGACATTGACCCATTTTACATAATAAAAATAATTTCAAAAACATTTTAGTATGGGATTGAAGGATTCTATAAAATAAAAATTTTCTGCAGAAATTAAAAAATAGGATCTCAAATTATCAAATAAACAAAATGACTTAGACCAGCATGTCCTATATAGAGAGACATTTGCATTTTACAGACTGGTGTATATAATCATTGCAAAATCACCTGTAATATATTGTTATCATTATTTTGCTTTGCTTTTTTTTTTGTTTCTCAGAATTGGAATGATTATATTCAATTAGGATAGGGTGATGTTAATGTTTTAAAAGAAAAAATTATATTAGGAATAAAAAATACTTTGAAATATATATAATAATTATCACCACCATCCACTGAGATAAGTTTTAGTTTTTCCAATCTCTACCTCTTCTCAGTTTCACACTAAAAACTTCTTTATTTTGTCCATACAGTCTTTAGGAATCCAATGTAAGATTTCAACTGTTCATTTAATATTCTCTTAATTCAATCTCTTAATTTTATCAATGATATCAGTAATACCTGTTTGTTCTCTAACCCATATATTTAATACAATAAATCACTATTTTTCTAAAGAAGTCTTTAACTAATTGATTAGTCATCTCAGTATTCTTTCATGGTGTCAAAGCAATTCTAAATCATAAATAAAAGATAAAAATGGAGATGTAAATAGTCGAGTAGATGATACCATTTAATGTTAGAGGATGTGACAGTAAGAGATCTCACACAACAATGTCACATAAAATTGTGGATTTGAGAACATTTTTTCATTGAAACAATTTATGTCATTTTGAATCTGATAAGAATGAGAATTTGAAAATTTCTATTTCTGATATGATAAAATCTAATTATAATGCAACTGATATATAGAAATACTTTGAATGTTTTAAAAGAAATATTATGCATGACAGCAGAAAAGTTACAAATGATAAAAAATGAACAGTGTTACCATGTGCACTGAGTGTTTGGTATAAAATTGGAAAGAATTATAAGTTCAATGTTGGATTTAGGATATTCATAAAGTTGAACAGGGTAATAAATAATAAAAAGAATAAAATAGATAAATTGGACTGATCTAATGTTGTGTATGCAGTGGATTGCAGCCAATTGGATTTCCTGTGTATATATATATTACTGAGAAACAAAAAGAAATTTAAGAATAAGTATAGTGCAGCAAATCTTTTATGTACAAAATTTTAAAATTGATTTGATAAATAATATGTATTTTCTAACCATGAAAAATAATATAAACATGTTTTTGATTCTGGTATTGTTGAGGTGATTTGTGAGTAAAAAATGTTAGAAAGCAAAAGATTAAAGAGGCTTGTGTTATTGCACAAAATGAACATGTGATGTGTTAGAGAGCCAATAGCATTCAAATAGTAAAAAAAAATTTTTTTTCCAATTTTTTAATGGTAAAACACTGTGGGTATTTTTTTTTCTTTGTTAACTATGATTTTTTTTCCCCCATGTGTCATAGCATCAGCCGGGAAGCGAACCCGCTAACCCAGGACAACTGCTTTCGACCACCAATACTTAATTTGATGCTAATGATTGAAAGTATACTTGGTTTAGTGTCTTACTATTACACAGACACGTGTGTGTATGTGGAATTGAGACTTTAATACATTTCATAACCCAATTTTAATCTTAATTGTTTCTTTTTACCCCAATACATTTATAACATTTATTTTCATTACAGACCTTTTAAGATAAAAAATAAAATAAACATTAGAAAATAGATTCTTTACTGGATAGAATGTAAAATGTAGGGTAAAATATTACTATTTAGATTACTCTTATAAATTTTCATTGTTATTTTATTTTGTGGTATAATAGTTTTAGCACTAATCATAAACTTATGACTTCACATCTCCATGAAAATCTTATTTTTTCCATAATAAACTATCTAGATTCCTCATTTCTAAATGAAGATGTTTTGAAGTAGAAATAAATTTTTTATTAAAAACAAGAAGCTCATTACTGACATTTCTGTATACCCTGGTGTTAAATACAGAAAAAAAAAGTTTTTTTTTTGTTCTAATATTTGCATTCTTTATTTGGGGATTGAAATTTTTGTGCCATATTTACAATTCTCATGATCTAGGAATCAAGTATTGATTAAGCTTTAAGATTTTTATTGGTAAAAGAAATTTTAAAGTACCTTAACATACTTATGAAGATTGATCATTACCAATCTATTTAGTTACCCATTATTAATCAATCTTCCAAAATGAATGTAATAACAGGCATCTGGGTTAGTTACGATGAATATCACATAACGGTAAGGAATATGCTTATAATATGAGCAATATCAATACAGGTGGAGGGAACTAAAGTAGCCTGACATAAGTTGTTAAGAAGTTCAAGTATCAGAAATCAATCCGCGATCCTGGAACTTCTGATTCTGCTTTTCCATCATCGCATCAAATCATACAAAGACTTTTTTTTATTATTCTAAAAAAAAAGATTATAATTTTTCTAAATATAAAGTTAATAAAATATTGCACTATTTTTTAGAATATGTTATAAAGTTTCTTTTTTTTAAAAAAAGATTTAGTTGCAGAATATAGATTTTTAAATATTTTTTACTTAGAATTCTGGAAATTCATCCCCACCCCCCCGAGATTTGAATGTAACTGACTGCTTGACTCGAATACTTTTATCAGTGGAACTAACACAACTTTTGTATACACTTTAAAAGCAGATTCTAAAATGTTGCTCACAATGGCGAGATTAAATTTAAGATTGAATAAAATTTTGTGAATAAAGAAGAAAAAAAATCAATTCAGAATAAAACATCTAAACAAACAGAGATGATATTAATACCATTTGAGATTGATGGTTTTAGTCAAACTTGTGAAGAGACAGAAAGAAAAAAGAACAATAAAAAAATAATACTTTTTTTTATAAAAAAAAACTCTACTGAATAATCAAACGGGCACATTTTGGATAAATCAACATAATATATAGATTGCAATGAACATAATTCTAATATGTAAATTATTGCAATTAATTTTCACAAGGCAGACCAAACTATAAATCAAGATTATTACCTCCAACCACATATTACTTTGATTTTCTGTTTTTATTTATTATTTGTTTATATTTTTGTAATGAATTCAATCATTGTATATAAATTTTAATGACATTAAAAATGTATTTTAATGGTATTTATAATATTTCTTAAGAGAAAAAGTCCTTTAGTTTCTTCTTGCTTTCAGAATTGCAGTAAAAAGCTACAATGGTCATTTTACTGCAGTTGTCTATTCTTATCTAAAAACTTTATTAAATATGTAAATTTATTAAAAAAGAATAATTTTTGTAGGGATAACTAAATCACTGTGAAATCTATAATAAGAATATAAAAACGTAATTATACAATAAATAATAGCTTTCAGAAACACAACTGGAAACGATTGTGTAAAATGCAAGATATCTGACAGTGCCATTTTGGCAAAGATTTCAGTCATGGATTTTAAAACTATCATCTTCTTACATTTAAAAAAGGTAAGTTTGCCAATTTTAATTTAGTCTATTTTTCAATCTTCAATTAAATTACAATGAAGTTCTTATCTTCTAGGCCAAGTGAAATAATGCCTGTCCTTTTTTTTTTTTTAGAAAAGTTCTTTAAACTTAATGATAAGAAAATATATTGTTTTATTTTTCAAATAGATATATATTCTAACTGATAAATAAGTTAATGTTATATATTATAATACAATGTCTGAAGTAGGACTTTTTACATATATTTTTTATAAATAAAATAAAACAACTAAACCCCCAAAATATTTAATGTTATTGATCCAAATCAAAAAGAAATAAAAAATTGAAACGTTAAATTATTGTATCTAAGGTTTATTAGCAGTTCCCAAAACCAGTAGCCATAAGTAATTACCCAAGGAAATAATGCAATAAACAATCAATCACTAAATATTTTAAATATTAAAAACGTCTGTTATAAAAAAAAAAAATCAACTAATACTTTCCAAAGTAGACATAATTTTTAATTTTTAACACACACACAAAAAAAAATAGAGTAATAATGAACAAACTAAAATATTTCAACTTAATTTTTTTAACAAAAGAAGACAAAAGCAATTTTAAAATCCATAATGTTTCCAGTGTTGTAGTTACTAAATGTATTTCCTAAATAACTTAAAAAAAATATTTTTTATTTGTTTATTATCATTTATTCCAGTCTTGATATATTCAAATACTTTAAATAATACTGTAGCCTACTTTTACATTCCTTTTGTAATGAAAAAATATTATTTCTAAATGTGGTCTTTGCATTTATGTCTTATTTTGATTTTCTATATAAAGATATTATATTGTTTAAAATTTTTGCCAGCAGTGATTCATTGACTCATTACCAATTACAATATTCTATTTACATTAGGGGATCATTGATAATGTTGTTGTTACATAGTGAATAACATATTATTATAGTAGTATTAATATTTTCTACCAGTTATTATTATAATTAGTAGAAACTTTCCATACAGTAGCGCCATCCAAGGCAAGCTACAGTAATCAATGAATGCAAGAGATTTATGCATAAAATCTCTATCTAGTGCCTACTCATGGCTGTTTTCATTCAATATCCCCAGGCTAATTTTTAGTTTGTGGCTATCAGTGAAAAACCTTGGATCTGAAAGCACTGCACCTGGATTTTATGTTCTAGTGCAATCCTCTAACAGCCACCTTTTACCTCTTTAGTTAACTACAAAGCAATGAACCCAAGATAAAAATAAAATAATGTTTTCAATCCAAGCTAATTTCCTGGTATAATCATATAAATCTGAATCCAATTAAATATCTATATATTTAAGTACCTTTGGTTTTCTAAAAACCTTCAATCACCATTATCCTATGAGCAGGATTATAAAATTAATAAAACATCACATGTTCCCTATTTTCTATGCTTACACAAGCTGTTAAATCAGGAAAACAGTCTATATCATAATGTTTTCATTTTGAGCTCATAGCTATTTATAGTTAACTAAACAAATAAAATGTGGCTGCTGGAGGGTAAGGTGCAGTGCTGTCAGATCTAAGGCTACTCACTGATGAAAGCCACAAGATAGATATTAAGATATTAATCTGTGGATATTGTATGAGTAGTAACTAGATAGAGATTCTGTGCATAAACTTCTTTCATCCATTGATTACTATGGTTTGCATTGGATGGCACTAAAGTATGAAATCTGCTACTGTTTTAACAGCTTGTGTAAGCATAGGACTTTGGAGATCATGTGTTAATTTAGTGGTTTTAATATTATAATCTTAAAAATTCTACTATTCACAATAATGTTTTGGTCAGAATTTTGAAATCATATATTTTATGCTTAGAAGATAAATGAATAAATTTTAATATACACATTTATCATAATTTCATTGCAGGATTATGAACATTTAACTATTATTTATTTGTCATTCAACTTTTTTTAATTATAAATTAATATAAATAAGATTGAAGTGGATGTTGTAACAAAATTATATACATATATAAATGATAGCTAATCAATGAAATGTCTGTACATTTAAATAATTATCCAGGTACAATGTAATATAGCAACATATATAATGAACATATTTTGTAATAAGAATGAAGGGTTAAAAAATATTGTAGTTAATATGCTAAAAAGAAAAACAACATTTTTATATAAAATAAATAATTTTGCTGTCTATCATTGCAGTTTCACAGAAAAATGCTTCTTAACACTCATTTAGTTCAATATAGCTGAAATATTTCAAAATACTGTTCATAAGATGAAGTGTAATAAAGATGGCTTATATATATATATATATATATATATATGTTTAGTACTAATGTCTGATGTTATAATAAATGACAATTGCAGTCATTAAATAAACATGGAGAGACCAATTTAAAATCATTGCGTAATATCTTTTGCTTTTTAATCTTTTCAGTGATATATTTTATTAAAAGATTTGGTTACTTCTACAAATCAAAATATGTGATATAAATATTTCTGAGTGTGTTAAGTATCTCAAATTTTGTAAAATGGTGTGACAAAGAGTTTATAGTAATATAAGAAAATATAATTATGAACTAGCCAGGAAAATTATAAAAAAGAATTAAGTCTCAAGAATCTAAAACAACATTTTGGTATTGGTAGGGAACTTATATCTGCAATAAGCAAATAAGATGACATCCGGAAATATGTAGAAGAGTTCTATCAAGAATTATATTGTAATAAAGAACAAGTATCTCTAGAACTATTATATCTTCTGAATTGCCCAGGATTTTAAATGAAGAAATGAGACATGCAATCAAATTTATGAAGAAGGGAAAAGCTCCAGGTAATGATGAAATTATAATCAATATCTTAAAAAGAGCAGGTGAAGAAATATACATTTTTTTAGAAAGTTGAATACCAAATATCTAAATGATAAAGATGTACTAGACAATTGTAAAAATGCTGTATTAA
This sequence comes from Epiperipatus broadwayi, assembly GCA_028023455.1. Lineage (NCBI taxonomy): Eukaryota > Metazoa > Onychophora > Udeonychophora > Euonychophora > Peripatidae > Epiperipatus > Epiperipatus broadwayi. Next base: position 5,420,661 of record JAQFVV010000038.1, on the reverse strand, counting down.
TATTAATATTCAAAAAAGGTGATGATGAAGATATTAGAAATTACAGACCTACCAGACTTCTCTCAGTTTTATACATTATATTTACCAAAATAATTACAAATTATCTACAGACAGTTTTGGATTTCAACCAATGAAATGAACAAGCTGGATTTAAAAATGGTTTTAGTACAGTGGATTATATTCAAGTATTGAAAAAAGTTATAGAAATGACCAATGAATATGAGTTGCCAATATGCTTTGGATTTGTAGATTATGAAAAGACATTTGATTCTATAAACATTTCTTCAGTCATTAAAGCATTAAAATATCAATGTATAGATCCAGGATATAGTTATACTCTGAAGAATATTTATAAAAATGCAACAGCAACAATTAAATTACATAATAATACTAGGAAGGTTAACATTGAAATGTGAGTAAGACAAGGTGATTTCATATCTCTAAAACTTTTTATGCAGTACTGCTAGAAGTATTTTGTGGACTAAAATGGAAAACTAAAGAAATAACAGTAAATGGACATTATTTAAGTCATTTATATTTTGCAGATGATGTAATTGTTTTTGCAAATAATGCTTCAGAGCTTCAGAAAATGTTGCAAGAGTTATCAGATGAAAATAAAAAAGTAGGGCTAAAGATAAATATTAAAAAACTAAAGTAATATTCAATGAATTTGCTCAAAAGATAAAAATAAAGATTGATAATGATGAGTTATAAGAAGTTTACAACTATCTTAATCACATTATTGCTACATATTGAGACATAATGGATAAAATTAATCATAGAATTAAACTTGGTTGGAATGCTTTTTGGTAGAAATAACTTAATATTGAAAGGAAATATGACTATATGTTTGAAAAGGAATGTGTTTAATAAATGTGTTTTACCTGTTTTTACTTAAAGATCTGAGACTTGGAAACTTATCAGGAGAGCAATGCAGAGACTGCAAATCACTCAAAGAAGTATGAGAGATGCATGTTAGGAATAACATGAAGAAGTCGAAAGTGAAGTACATGGGTAAGAGAACAAACAGGTGTTATTGACATCATTGAAAAAATTAAAAGACAAATGGAGTTGAGCTGAATATATTGCTATGAGAGTTGATAATAGATGGACAGTTGAAATCCTAAATTGGATTCCATGAAATTGTAAAAGACCCAAAAAGAGACCACACTTGAGATAGATCGATGAAATAAGGAAATGTCTTGGAGTGATGTGGAAAAGCAAGGCTACAGATTAGAGAAGATGGATTGAATTTGGAGAGACTTTCATCCTGCAATAGATTGATAATGATTGACAATGATAATGATGAATAAAAAATGTAAATCTATATAATGTTAAAGAGATTATAATGATTTCTTGTTTAAATCAATCAAATCAGAGTTCAAACGAGATTTCATTCTTGTGACTGCATGAAAATAATTGAATATTTAGTTGCTTAATATATGAGGTTTGGATATCAGAACAAATTTCAATTTGATCGAGGAACTTTAAGATTTTGAATTTTTCACTCTACAATATGCTATATTATACATATATACCATAAGATTACAAAAAAAAATGAAAGTTTATTTAGCTATAAATCTTCTAGCTAGTTTTGCATTGTAATTAATTATTAATATATGTAATTATAGTTATTAATAAAGTCCCATATAAGAAAGTTGGATTATATTGATAACAATTTTGAATTCCCATATATCAATATCTAAATAAAACAAGAGATTACAAAAGAAATTATTATATTAAATATGTATGGCATGTAGACCAATAAATTGAATTTCATTTTTAAAATTTTAATTATTTTTATGTTTCCTTGTTCAAAAGTATGTTATTTTCGTAAAAAGAATAGATACATTTAAAAATATAGTATTGATTTTTGTTATAATTTAGAAATATTTTTCTATTTATAATTTTAAGATTATAAAATAACAGATAAAACTAATGGAAAATAGTTTAATTTTAAACTTGAAAAATATATTGTAAATTAAGAAATTATTTTAATTACTATAGAAAAAAATGTTATTAAAATTGTATAATTTATTTGAAGTACTAATAACCTGTTATAAAAACTCAGTTGCTGTTTAAGTTTTTATTTATATTTGTTTTATACAACTATGTTATAAATTGAAGTGGTCAAGTACCTTTGCCATTTCATGAACATCCTTTCATTTGAAAAACAAAATATCTAAATAAATAAGAGAAGTTGAGACGTTAATATTATTTACATTTAAATTTAGTAAAGAGCACTTGTAAAGTGAGTCAATTAAGGGTTAAAAGTTGATTTATTTATATTAGAGTTCAATTAATAACTAATTTAATAAAATAATTTATTACAAGAAAATATGAAAATGATATTAATTACTTACATTATGCAAACAGTTTGCAAAACACATCATAAATAAATGAATATTTGTATATACGAATGCATTTGTGTGTGCATGATAAAATAAAAATTAAACAATTTTATAAACTTTATTATTATTATTATTATTATTTTAAAAAAGATCTAACAATTTATTTAATATATAGGGTATATGAGCACAGACGTTCACATGACCCACTACTCTCCATTCTATCTAATAACACTGATACACTTGAACACATATATATTGAAAAGATAAATAATCACCAATATCAGTATTTCATGCTAAACCAGCAATCATCAGTTGGTCCAGATTATCATCTCCCACACATATATACTATAAGTGCTCAGATATATATTAAGATAGCCAAACCTCATACTTTAATGGACAGGCTTCAGTCTACTCCACACTCCAACTCTTCAACCATCCATCCAGTTGAAAATCTGATGATGAAATGCTCCAAGGCCACCCTGAGACCGAGATTCTTGTCTCACTCATGTTGTCCTAAAGTCATTCTGACCCCTCATGTACAGGACACAATCCATTTAATACATATACAATTTATTTAATAAATGATAAGTTACTGTAAAGCAATAAATAACAAAGATTACATTTGAGTTTATTACATATGAATCTTAGGGCTTTATTTTGGCTCATTAACTTTTGAATCATATTAAGTAAGATGAAAAAAAAAATTTTTAAATAAAAATTTTTTTTCTCATGTATCATAGCATCTGCAGGGAAGTGAACCCATTAACCCGGGACAACTGCATGTAAAGCAGCTGTCCACCAATGCTAAATGATATTGGTAAAAAGTTTTAGAACATATCATTAATAAAGATATCAGTTTGTTTTAAAAATTGATATAAATTTTCTTCTGATGCTTAAAAGAATGACAATATCAATATATTAATTTCTGAAGATATAATATTTAAATGTTGCAAGCCAATCGCTTGAAATTCAGTAATGACTTCAAATTAAGTGAGTTCATATTTTCTTCATTATTATTTATCAAGTTTTAATATAACTTTTTAGTCTTAAATTATTACCAATATTTACCAATTGTGATATATTATTACACCAGTCGAAAGTATTTAAATTACCATAACTTGAACAAGTATTCAAACACTTTTTTTTCTTATTGGTGGTCTTCTAATTGGAAAATTTAAAATTTAGATGATTCATTTCTAATTTAATTAAGTCTATAATACCAATTGGAAAAGCAAACTTAAGATAAAATAGCAGTGTAGACATATCCAGCATGTAAATAAACAAATAAAAGAAAAATCCATTACAATTCACAATATTTTTTATATTTGAGCAGCAAATTCTTCGTCTTTAAAAGTCACTTGCAATCATATTTAAAAAGTAAAATAAAATATGTAAATAAATTTTATAATATCCAGTATCCACTATGCTATCTTAGAGCACCATACACAATTATATATATTAATAAAACTTTTCAGATTATGTTAAAAGCACTTACATTTTATTTTTTCTTTATTATCCTTTCTGAATTTAATATACAGAGTTTTGTGTAATAAAATATTTCTGAATACAATCCTAAATGTTTTACAAAATTTTAGAAAATATTAAACATTGATAGTGGTTTTAAAACATCAAATCAATTATAAAGTTCCCAGTTTCTTGATAAGACTGCTATTATATTTTAGTAAGAGAAAAAAGTTATTGAAGAAAAATAACATTACCCAGAGTGTATTTAATAGGAATGAAAATCAGACATTTCATTGCTTATTTTTTCTTAAAAATAAAAATATGGTGGTTGGTATTTTTTCTTATTCTTATTATTTCAGTGAATGCATGATTGAACACACACTCAATAAAGTATATGTAAATATCCTCCCTCAATTTATTATTAATAACTATATTATCATTTTTAAAGTTTTGTTTATACTATAATCTTGATTTATATATGTATACTATACATATAAAAAGAAACTTCTAGATTATGTTATATGTTAACAATCTAGCCTTAAGCTATCAACAACTTCAACCTGTAGTCAAGGCAATCTTCTTTAACTCTACATTTATAATCCTATTAAAACATTGACTATATATATATATATGTAACTCTATAAATAAATATTTGATTATATAGTAATTAAGTCAATAAAAATTATATGTATAACTATAACTTATAACATATAATTTTTATTGACTTTTAATTACTGTATTTTCAAATATTTATTTATAGAGTTACATATATTATTTTGAAGAAATACAGACATTGATTTATAATATTATATATATATATATATATTGAGAAGTACTGTACACTTTTATTTCAATAAACAATGTGAATTATATTCTAATAAATGTTTATCAACAAAATATAAACTATTATATGCTATATAGGCCTGTATATAAAGAGAGCTTGGAATAAAATATACTATAGTTTTTGGATTCACTGTAATATTAAAAGTGGATATTTTCATGTCTAAATTATTAGATAGGAAGTCTGAGTTAAATTATATAAAATGATCAGGAGGATTTGCAGAATTTAGTTTGCTATTTATTTCTATTTATCTATATGAGATAATATTAATAAAATGATTCAACAAGGCAAATTACAGCATGATCATTATTTATCAAAATTAGGATAAAACTATTTTTTAAACAATAATATAATGTAAACCATATGTAATTTATTAGGATTATATAACATATATACATCTTGATAATGTTTGAAATACAGGCATTCTTCATAAACCTGCAGCTCAATTGTAAATATATGGGATTTGAACACAGATTTTTAAGCCCCTTCAACTATTCACAATATCTTACACCATTGATACACATGACCACACACATGTAGAAAAGCTAAATAATCACAAACAGATGTATTTATACATGGGCATAACAATAATATTGGCATCAGCAAAAGATTGGGGCATTCTATTATCAGATTTTCAATGGTATGGATGGCTGAAGAGTTGCAAGTTAAAGTAGATAGAAGACTGTCCATTAAAGTATGAAGATTTGCTATCTTAATATAAACTGAGCACTGATTATATATGTGTGTGTGGACGATGATGATCTGGACCAACTGATGAGTGCTGGTTCAGCACAAGATATGTATATTGGTGATTATTTATCTTTAAGAATAAGATAAAGCTAGTATGGATAGTTGAAGGGTGCTTGATAGTCTGTGTTAAAATCCTACGTATTTACATCTTGATAAATATATTACGCAAGAATTTATCTTTTTTAAAAATTATTTTATTTCATTAAAATGAACATTAAAATTAAGCTATCTATTAATTTTGTTTATTTAAATTGTTCATTTTAATTGTTGTTTAAATTTTATTTATATCCCAAATCAAGATCATAGATGTTTATTATTACAAATGTTGTTATTTAATAAAATCAAAATAAAATATATATTTATGATATAAATTTTCACAAGTCATGGACGATACTAAATTTATTCCAAATTTTATAGATAATTATTTATGTAAATAATGTGTTTATAAACTAAACTTCACTGAAACCAATATTCTATTAAGAATAAAGTTCTAACTTGTTAATAAATGTATATCTAAAACATATTTTTTAATCAGCTAAATAATCATAGCATTTTAAAACCATCTTATATTAATAATCCAAATCACATCACACATTAGGCATCCAACAAGATTTAATATTTGGAAGAGGTTATATAATTTTCAAATGTTATTTTGATATTTACTTTGTAGCATAATGATTAATTTAATGGAATAATTTTAAACAAAATAGTTTTGCATATTTAAAAAAAAAGATTAATATTTTTAATAATAGGATGACTATTTATCATGAAAATCATATAATGAAATAATTGATAATTGTATATAATGTAGAATTTAAGCTACTAAATTTATTTCTCAGTGCTGAACTCAAATAACAATTTGACTAAAATAAATGAAAACTGCAAAACTGTATGGTCTGTAAGTCATATGCTTAAAATTAAAGCAAAATATTTTTTTAAAATTAGTTTTCTTATACTTCTATCAGGCATATTAGTATGTCAAAGGTGAACATTTATTTTGAGTTTAAAAGATAAAACTTGGCTTTGAAGAATGTCTAGCTTTCTACACTAAGACAGATTTAATTGTTTTCCTTGGCATAATATTTTAACCTTGATTTTAATATTAAGCCATTATTCTATATCAGAATAATGACTTAAAATTTAACTTGATTTGATAGAATTTTACATTTTTAAATAAAAAAAATTTAAAAAAAATTATATTTGAACTCTACAAATATTACAAAAAACATTTGTAATTAATACAAAGAATTGTTTCACCATTTATTGACTGGGATGAACATATTGAATATATAAAACCAACAAAATCTTTGTGTTATTGACATTTTTTTTTAAAATCTTAACAAAAATATATCAACATTTCATAAATTGATCAAAATTTATTCTAAAATATTAATTTTTTAAAATATTTTTTATGATATTGCAATCTATTTTAACAGACTGTTGGTAACATCATATTAGAAAAGTTTATAAATGCCTATTTCCAAAATTTGCATTGTTAATGAAATGAAAATTATTACTTTCTATTTTTAAAAATAAAACATATATGTATCTAAAAAAATATATAATAATGCATATTTTTGATTTTTAATAATTATTGCATAATAATGGTGCAAAAATAGCTGTGAATTTTAAAAAACTTTGCAAGAAAATCACTGTGTTATTCATTTGAAATTTTGTCTTGATGTATTCTCATGAAGCACAGGAAATCATTGTTGCTAAAACAGACCATCAAGGTGGAGTTTAAATGTGCTTAAAGTCATCAGATTTTGTATTATCCTCACATTTTTAAATTTTTTTGAAATTAAAATATCAGAATAAAATATATGTAATCTTCATAAATTAAAAAAAAAGCAAAATATTACAATAGATGTAATAAAAGCTCCATTTGAAATTCATTGACAGGATGAAAAGAATGGTTACATTTGATTTTATCTCCAATATTAAACATTAGAAATACAGGCACTCTTCATATACCTGGAACCTAATTGTAAATATAGGGGTTTGAACTCAGACTTTCATGCACCTTTCAACTATCCACACTATCTCATATCACTGATACACATGAGCACACACATGTAGAAAAGATAAATAATCACCAATATACATATTTCATGCTGAACCACTCATTATTTGGTCCAGATTATCATCCTCACACACACACATATATATAATCAGTGCTATCTTAATATAAACTGAGCAATTTGTTTTTTTTAAATTTCTAAAGCTTTCTTAAATACTTTGTGATTATGACTGTAGCATGTGGATATGATTTTAGGATTTGAAAAATCTATGCAAGGGCATGTCTAAAATGGCAGCATTTACTGAAGATGTTAATTGTATTTTTACTGTATTAAGGTGTTCATTTCTCTTAGCACATGCACTAACTGCTTCTTATTACATATGGGGTTTGGCACTTGCCACAGGTTATTTCATAGTCTTTTTGAGATTTCAGAGAGATTAAATTCTTAGGTTTGATTAGAATATTATTAATCTTTGGAATGTTTTTTAATGACATATTGTTTCAGCACCAGTGTAATTTAATCTGTTGTTCCTTTAAATTTAAGAAATGCATACTCAAATGAAAAGATTTTCTTTTTTTTTATTATTTTGGTGTTTTTCATTTAATGCATTGCCCTGTTTATAGTGATGATATTGTAACCATTAATTAATGCAATGATGTGTATGTGTTTAATCTTTTTTCTTAATACATATATAAGTATGGATGAATTCATAGTATTATTTCTAGAAGCTTCAATCTAGTAAAAATATAATAACTAAATAGCTAATGTTTCAGTACAAAAAGGTTTTCCTGAGAGCCTCTTCCTCAAATCATAAGAATGTGTGTGGTGAGATTTAAAATTTTCTTTTTTCTTTTGTTATGTTCTTCTCATTATCAAATTTTATTGGTTGAGAAGTTTTTAAAAATATTTTATCCTCCAATAGCTTTTGCCAAATATTGTTAATTTTCTTCAATTCATACTTTTCATTTATGCTCTTAGGCATTTTAAAAATCTTTATAGATTCCCTTAGCAGTCTCTGGCCATATTGTTTAATTTTTGCCAGAGAATGTGTTTTATTAAAATTCATAGAACACATATTCTGGAAAAATTGAACAGTATGGCAAGAGACTTCCAAGAAAATTTAGATTTTTAAAAGATCTAAAAGTATAAATGAAAAATGTGAATTGAAGAAAATTAACAATATTTGGAAAAAACTATTGGATAAAATATTTTTTAAAACTTTTCAACCAATAGAATTTGAGAATGAGGAGAAAATAAGAAAAGTAAAAAAAAAAAACGATTTTAAATCTGACTACTCACATTCTTATGATTTGAGAATAAAGAAATTCTGAAGAAAGTACCTGTTATTTTACTGAAACACCAGCTATTTAGCTATTACATTTTTACTATTTGGATGCTCCTCTGGAAATAATACTATGACTTCATCATTTATCCATGAGAATATTAAATGTAATATATATGGATACATATATATGTTTATATTAAACATTTCTAAAATTATTTTTCTTGAAGACATTATACTATATAGCCAAAAACATCAAGAGTTTTTGATGACATATTTATATGATACAATTACTAAACATGTTTATAAAAATAATAATACCATAATTTTTAGTATGTCTTTGTTTCCCTTTCATTAATAGGACTTATGATTTAATCTAAGGCAACTGTCGTAATCTCACTTTATACATTTTTAAAACAATTTTTAATTGATAATATTTTTTAACAGTATAGTGAACTGATTATATTAGTTTTTAACTTGGCTAAGTTAAGAAATCTGATTTTGAATTTGAAATGCTCCTATTAAGACTTTTTAAAAGTTACTAAATGATCTAGCAGATAATTGTATAAAAATTAGAAGTAGACTGCCAATAAACTTTGGAGTGGCTACAAATTGGAGTGATTTAATATTTTTAAATGATATAAACGAAACATGATAATAGCAAAATAATGATATTAATTTATTTTATCTAATTTACAAAATAATATAATTTTTGCTATTACTACATTAAGAAATTTTAAAAATATTTTTTGCAGATATATATATATATCACCATTAGACATTTATAATATACATGTTTAAAGTTTATCTAAGTGTGCGCGTGTAAGAAAGTTATAAAATGTATACGTTTAAAATCTTTTAGAGTTATTATACTTTTGTATTTTTTAAATCAGGTAAATCATAAGTGTAAGTTTTATAAAGTGTAATCAATATTCTTAACCGTGAAATGCCATGTACGCAGACTAATGTACTTGCTTATAAAAATAAAAAAAAAAATACATCTCTATAATGCTTTATAATTCAATACACAAACAACATTAAGTAAAATAAGAATGAAAGCTGAAATACATGTATAAACTTTTTAGTTTATTATTTTCTGGGCAACTAAATCATTTAATACTAAAGGAAAAGTAAAAATAAAATGTTATTTTCAACTTTTATTTAATATCGTTAAGAAATGTGAGAAGAAAAATAAGGTGAAAATAAGATCAAATGAGCTAAGATCAAAAGAAATGTAATGGTTTTAAAATGTATACCTTTCAACATGGCAAAGTTTTAAATTTATATGCAGATAATTTTTTTTTACTTAGCTCTATTTTAATAAATATAGGTGCACATAACAGGTATGTACATATGTGTGTGTATTTTATAATATAGAAATGAAACTCATTTGTTTAATATTTTAAAAAGGCATTCCATGCACTAATATTTTATAAATCATTAAACCAAATACAAGCAGCTTAGATTTAAAAGTCAGTAAATAATTATAAACATTTATGGTAAAAATAATATTAAACTATCCAAGATCAATTCTCTTCATTCTATTCAAGAATCATTTACTGTGAATTTGAATAATAAATGAACTTTAGATACTATAATAGGATAATTGTTTCAATCTCCAGATCAGTTTCAGAATTTTGCTTTATTAGTGGGACAATGTTTGATAGATGGATTAATGTTTTTACACATATAACAATCACTTTTCATCCTTTTATGCTAATCAAATTAACAATCTGAAATTTTAAAAAAAAGTGAAACTAAGCCACCATGTATGTGTAAGCTGCATAGATTTAATTACTAGATCAGTTTCAATATATTTGAGAAATCTTGGATCTCTCTCTTTTGGAAAGTTGTTCTGGCTTCATTTTAGACTATTAGTTTGAATAGTAGAAATAAATAAAAGAAGGATGTTAGATGTATAAGTGCATCAGCTCCATATTTAAATCCCAATCATCACTCTTGAAGACATAAACTAAAAACCAGGTTGGAATTGAGATGTTTATAATACTATGCAATTTGCTATCCAGTGATTATCTTGCTTACAATAGGTAATTCTGCAATAAGATGAGAAGAATTGCTTTTGAAATCACATGCATAGATTATAAAAAATGTGTAAAGCAGTTGTTAATATTGTAGTATGTTTATGTATCCTAATATTATTAGTTAGCTTTTAACTAATTAGTAGAAAATTTAAAATAATATATACTTCAGTTAATGACTATTCATAAAAATTCAGTGCTGTGCTAAAATTTTTGGGGAAGAATATGGTTCATTTTAAATGACATCTGATACATCTATGGTAGATTCTGTAACAAATTTTAAGAAATAAAGTAATATTTTCATTTCACACCAGTCATCTCTTGTAAACTTGATTAAACAAGTGTTGGATAGATTAGTGTTGGACTAATGGTTTTAATCAATGAAAAGTGTAGGACAAATTTTCATTGATGAAGCTCATTATCCAGAAAGTAATCTAAGGATAAGATTAAAAACTGCCTTCTAGTGTTCTTTGATTATGAAAGTAGGCAATAGCTGATTTTAAAGCAGAGTAAATGTGAGTGATTGTGGTTCATTAAAGTATATTGCTGAATTTAAACAGAAAAAGTGTGTGATATATTTGTGGCATGACCTCAATGAAGAAAATTAATTACATTCATAATCAGCTGTAATATAATTATATAATTTTTTTATATTCTTTTGCTAATTTTATTAATTATTTTTGTCTTAATTATTAGAAACAAATTTAATTATTATAATAGTAAAAATCAGTCATATATCACATGACCTATATAGCTTGTATTACCAATATGTAATATATAAAGAGCCTGCTACTAGCTCTAAACAAGCTTAATTATTTTATTTTTTATGATAAATGCTACAAGAGAAAATACACGAAGCCTTTATCTATGATGGTCCCCATCCCCAAACCAGTTTCGAGCTATGGCTCTCATCAGTGAGGAGCTAGGACATAAGATTCAAAATATTAACTCAAGCCAGTAATTTTTAAAAAAATAATCAAATATAAATGACTATGATATCTTTTTCTCTATGTCTAAATAAAATAGTATTGCACTATCAATAAATTATACTACTTTCTTACAGATCATTAAACACATAAATCTGCAGTGGGAAAAATATGGCTTACAAGCCATATGGCTTTCCCAAAGCCACTCTGTGTGGTTCTAAGGCAATAATTTTTTTGGCCAATTTTTCTAATCTTTTATATTAATAATCTATAGAAGTATAATATTTACAAATACTAGCATATTTCATAAATCTTTGAAAGATAAGTAAAAATGGTTATTTTGAATCTTTAAAATTTTATTTTTAAATGATATAAGATGAAAGTGTTATTGATATGGATTTTATTATTATATTAGTTTGGTAAAAAAATATTTCAACATTTGAGAATTAGCGGCTATTTAACATATCAATAACATATAAAAATTATTATATGTGATTTTTATCATCAAAGATATTGCTCACTTTTGTTATAAGTAATAGTTAATTTCTCCATCTATAAAATCATATTTAATAAATTTGGAATGACTGGTAAAGTAAAATTGATATTTCTCATCTGATTGTTTTGCAAAAAAAAAAATAGAGAAATAATTGAATTGTAAAAAAAACACTTTACAGTTATATTCCTTAAACATCTTTAAACTAAATTCAAAATGACAATATTTAAATTATTAAAATTTCATTTCAACTAAATATAACCTTCCTTTTCTTTTGAAGATGCTAATTATGATCATAGAAAGCTTTTTTCAATATTTTGAAAAATAGCTCTATCTAAGTTTATTACATAATATAAAATTTAAGATTTGAATTTAGACACTGGAATTTATTTAGTATATGACCTTTTTTTAGAAAATTTAACTAATAAAAAATACTATAAAGAAAAGTGCACAAATTCTAACATGGAGACAGATTCATTATAAATAAATGCATAAAACTTCTTATTTCTTTCCAAAAACTTTATTTCCATTTATTAACTAATGAACATATATATATATAAATTCATGTATTATATATTTTCAATGTTTCAACTGTTTTTTACATCACTACAGTCATTTTCAAGGACCTACAACAAAAAATACATATCTTCACATAATACTCTAAATACAAAATCTCTTTCTTATATTAACATTAACACATCAAAGTCATTATAATAAAACATATGAATTATACATAATTACATTTTTACCTACTTCTCCCTCCCTCTACTTCCTTTATTATAAAACTTTTTTTATATATTAAGTATAAATTTTTAAAAATATTAGAAACCATCTAAAATACCAATAAACTATTTAAATCAATTTCACCCACCCTAATTACAAATTTATTTCTTCTTTTAACTATTTGATCTAACTTCCATGTCAATTATCTACATTCCCTATCTATACTTTTAAATCTATTTATGTCAATTTTTCCTCTATCCTTTAACAATTTATTTAGATACTATTTAAACATTTCATATTAATTATGTTTTATTTTACATTCCTTATGTATACCATTAATTCTATTTAAAACAGGTTTAAATAATAAATAAATAATACAAAAATCTGTGTCAGATAATGACAATTATTCTTCACATATAAATCATGATAAACAGAGCAGCCAAAATTTAAAAAAAATATTAATCACAATGAACAATTTTCCAAGCACTTTCGGTACAGTATATGAGTGTAACACTGATTGATAACATTTTTAGACCTCACAATAAACCAAGCCTCTTTCAGCTTCCTCTTTCTATCATTTGATTCGTGCACACAGTAGTAATATTTTGAGGATAAAACTCATCAATCAGTGTAAAACCAGTGTTCCATTGAGCATGCACTGGAATATTAACTGTTCAGTTCAATATGTCACCATGATTCTGGTATACTGTGCCAAAAGTGCTTGGTAAATTGTTCATTGTGATTAATATTTTTTGAATTTTTGGCTACTCTGTTTATCACAATTTATATGTGAAAAATAATATTAAAACAGGTTTATATCTTATTATGTAAAAATATTTTTTATCATCCTTTCTCAATAGTCTTTAACCTTTAAAAATTTAAAGATTTAAAAAAGAAATTAATAATATAAAAGAGGAAGGTATAAAAAATGATTATCCTGTTAAAGTTATTAATAAATTATGTGATAAAAATATTACACAAATAATAAAAAAGAGGAATAATAAGATATACAGAGTATAATATATTTAAACCACTAAACATCACATGGTCACCATCTCTTATACAAGCACATAACTGTTATTAAACAGGCAAAATTCTCCATAGAGTAGTGCCACCTTGTGCCAACCAGAGTAATCAATGGAGGCCAGAAGGCTTGTGTATAAAATCCCCATCTAGTGCCTACTTACCCAATATCCCCAGACTAGTTTCTGGCTTGTGGCCTTTGTCAGTGAAGAGCCTTGGACCTGAGAGCACTGCACTTAGATCTTAGGATCTAATGCAACCTTCCAGCTACCACCTTTTATCTATACTTAACTACAAAACTATGAGAATGAAATTGGAAAACAATAATATTTTCAATCTAAGCTCAATAGCTTATATAGTCATATGGGTCTGAATTCAGTTCAGCACCCATACATTTTGGTGTCTTTGGCTCTTTAAAAACTGTAGCCACCACTACCACTAAACATCACATGATCACCATCTCTTATGCTAGCACATAACTGTTATTAAACAGGCAAAACTCTCCATACAGTAATGTCACCCTGTGCCAACCAGAGTAATCAATACATGCCAGAAGGATTATGCATAAAATCCCCATGTAGTGCCTAATCATCCAATATCCCCAGACTAATTTCTGCCTTGTGCCCTTCATCAGTGAGAAGCCTTGGATCTGAGAGCACTCATGCAACCCTCCAGAAGCCACCTTTTATCTCTACTTAACTACAAAACTATGAGAATGAAATTAAAAACACAATAATATTTTTAATCTTAACTCAATAGCTTATATAGACATATGGGTCTGAACTCAGTTCAGCATCCATACATTTTGGTGTCTTTGGCTCTTAGGCAGGATTGGTGTTAAACCACTAAACATCACATGATCTTGATCTCTTATGCTAGCACATAACTGTTATTAAACAGGCAAAACTCTCCATACAATAGTGCCACCCTATGCCAACCAGAGTAGTCAATGGATGCCAGAAGGCTTGTGCATAAAATCCCCATCTAGTGCCTACTCATTCAATATCCCCAGACTAGTTTCTGGTTTGTGGCCTTTGTCAGTGAAGAACCTTGGATCTGACAGCACTGCACCTAGATCTTAAGATCTTATCAAATCATCCAGCAGGCACCTTTTTTTCTCTACTTAACTACAAAACTATGAGAATGAAATTAAAAACACAATAATATTTTCAATCTAAGCTCAATAGCTTATATAGTCATATGGGTCTGAACTCAGTTCAGCATTCATAGATTTTGGTGTCTTTGGCTCTTTAACAACCATAGCCACCACTATTATATTAGGCAGGATTGGTGTTAAACCACTAAACATCACATGATCACCATCTCTTATACTAGCACATAACTGTTATTAAACAGGCAAAACTCTCCATACATTAGTGCCACCCTGTGCCACAAGCCAGAAACTAGTCTGGGGATATTGGATGAGTAGGCACTAGAGGGGGATTTTATGCACAAGCCTTCTGGAATCCATTGATTAATCTGGTTGCCACAGGGTGGCACTACTCTATGGAGAGTTTTGCCTGTTGAATATAATATATAGTAATTATAATGTTCCAAGAAAGACATTTTTTGAAATTAAAAAGATTATAAATAATAAATATAAGGGGGAAAGGAGCTTAATTCTTAAACCTGTATATAAAAAGAAAGGTAAGTTAGGGAATTTAATTAATAAAACAGAAAATCAAGAATTGGAAAAAATGAATAGAATTTATAATATAGAGTGTTTGAATTGTAAGAGGGAGGGGGCAATGCATCATACATTGGTACAACAAAAATAGATTAAAAACTAGATTTAAACAACATACAAATGATAAAAATTCTAATGTGTATATACATTATAAAGAATTTGGACATAAAAATTTTAATATAAAAATTTGGAAAAGGTTAAAACTGTAGAGAAAGGATGATGAAAGAATATATTTTTATATAAAAAGATATAAACCTGTTTTAAATAGAATTAGCGGTGTAGATAAGGAATGCAAAATAAAACATAATTAATATGGAATGTTTAACTAGTATCTAAATAAATTGTTAAAGAATAGAGGAAAAAATACATTAGTTTTTAAATAGATTTAAAAGTATAGATAGAGAATGTAGATAATTGATATGGAAGTTAGATAAAACAATTAAAGGAAGAAATAAATTTGTAATTAGAGGTGAGTTAAATTGATTTAAATAGTTTTTTTTGTTTATTGGTGTTCTAGATGGTTTCTAATATTTTTGAAAATTTATACTTAATATGTAAAAAAGGAAGTTTTATAATAAAGGAAGTAGAGGGAGGGAAAGTAAGTAAAAATATAAATAGCTTGTTAAATTAGGCCAAGTGACATGACTTGATTTCTTTGTGAATATAATTATGTATAATAAATTTTTTATTATGATGAATTTGATGTGTTAATGTTAATGTAAGAAAGAGATTTTGTATTTAGAATATTATGTAAAGATATGTATTTTTTATTGTAGATCATTGAAATTGACTGTAATGGTGTAAAAACAGTTGAAACATTGGAAATGTATAATATGTGAATTTATATATATGTTCATTAGTTAATATATGAAAATAAAGTTATTGGAAAGAAATAAGAAGTTTTATGCATTTATTTATAATGTTGGAGAACATATATATTTTAAAAGAAATAAGTGGTTGTTAATTTGTCATTGTATAATGATAATATTATGGTATAATATATATTGGAGACAGATTCACTAATGGTATTATTGGGTACTTTATTTCTGCAATTGCAGCCATAGATTTGACAGTAATTAATTATGTGGTTCACAGTTTATTTGTCCACATCTGCATATATTAATAGCTGTTAAATTTCATTTATGGAGCAGATTAGCACAGTAACCATAGGTCATCCTAAATCTTTTGAAAAGATCCCAATTGCATCTAAAAAGATGAAATACAGATAGCTTTCTTATTGTATTTTCAAAAGAAAATTTGTTTGGAATCTTATAAAATTTTCATCTTTTGTATCATGTTTTTTTATTAATTCTTGAGTGAACACCTTGATTTGAAACAAGTTTTATATGGTAACATTAAATATTGAGTTACTGATAAGTCTGATCTGATTAATAGTGCTTAGGATATTTTCTGGGAGGCAACTTCTGATATCTAGTGAAAAAATACATAAAAGAATAGAAAGCCACTCTGTAAAGGAATAGATTTGATTGCACCATTAATATTTTCATAATAATATTTGAGTATCCAAAATTTTAGTATGGGAACTTTCCCTCCAAACAGGGGGTGAATAGATGATTCACAGCTCATCCTGAAAGTATCATGCATTATTGCAAAATAATTTGTCTTCACATTGTAAGTAAATTTTATTTTGATGAATATTTACTAAAGATAACAATTTATGAAATGATACTAATTATCATAATAAATATTTAAAAGTGACTTCTCATTATAAGAGTACAGAATGACATTTGATGATGACCACTATTGAATAAATACAATTACTAATGTCTATTAAACAATTTTTGATAATTTCAGAATTTTTTATATATGAGGTGAAACTATAATAATATTAAAATTAATTACATTAATTCTTATATTCTCAATAACGTGGTAAGAAGTAATTAGATAGCATTATAGAAAATGTTCTCTATGTTATGTTTACAAAAGAATTACAATTAGTAAATTTAAAACATGTGATTTTAAATTTTTGCAAAAAGTGAAAAGTTCAATTTACTTCTCACATATTTTTATTATACACACACATAATTGACATTTCATGTGTGCTTGTGCATGTTATTTGCAAAGGTGGAATTTTTCAAGTTAAACCTATGAAAAATTATAAACTCATTTCTATATTTTAGAGTAATTTTTTTTAATAGAACATTATACAAATTAAACTGTTTTGGAATAAAATATTACATTAATATTGACTATATTTTAAAAAAAATGCCAATATTGAAATAGATAAAATATATAATCCTAAGTGAACCATTCTATAAATATATAAAATAATTATTAGTTAGATATGAATATCTTAGTTGAAGAGCACAACACTCAACACATATTTAAATTTATTTAATAAAAAAATACAGTTTTATATTTTCCTTTCAAGCTGATGACTTCTTACACATAGAGACAACAAATATCTGTTATTAATATACAATGTTGTATTTATTATTATTTGAAAAAATCTTTTAAAATTTATGCTGGGGCATTTCAGCAGTATTTCTTCAACATAATATTTTTTTCTTTAAATGATTTATTTATCGATTACATCCTTTTGTAATTTTTTTTTTTATTTGCCTTATTTTTTTTTTTTTTGTATTTGTTTTATAACTTAGAAAAAAGTTATTTATAATAAACAAAAAATAAAAGAACATAATTTACATGTTTATTATAAACTGGTAAATACTTTTAATGTAAAAATCTATTATGCAAAAACTTTTATTATCCAAACAAAATTTTAAAAATGATGTTTAATATTTTATAAATAAATTAATTTATACATTTATAAATAAACAAAATAAAGCAAAAAATAGCATTCAATAAATATCTATATATTAATAAGCTAATTACAATGAACTGCCTGCTGGTTTTTCTGCTGTAGCAGAGCATGGGCTTATAATAATGAATAAACTTATCTTGAAATTTAATAAATTCACAAATCAAAAAAGTTTCTGGAACCACAGATTTCAGATTATGTCAGAGTAGCACAACTTTTTATGCAGATAGGTTTTATGTAATTTGTTCACAACAAATTTTTAAAAAATGCCATAAAAAGATCATTTATATGGAAAATTATAATTTTACTCATAAATGGACTGAACTCTTTTAATCATATTAAAAAATAAGCTTTATATTTGATTATAAATTTGTGATGAATTTTATTGATAGTTGTATGTTGGAAATAGTTGTATTAAACATAATATTAAATGTCATTATTATCAAAATAAATATGTCATAACTATTATAAAGAAGAATGTAATGTTTTACCTGTTTAAAAATAAATAAAAAATACATTGGACTGAAAAATATTGTTTGCTTTCAGGACGTAGAACTTTGGTTTATAAACCTTTTTATTAAAGTAGAATGGCAACCCTGGGGCAACTCAAATTTACATACATTTTAAAAATATGTATAGTAAAACAGTATAAATGGGAACAGGGTCAAAATAATTGATGAATATTTGAAGCACTTTAAAATTGTTCCACATATGAGTTCATTGCTAAAAAATAAACAATGGCAAATATCTCATTAAATTTTTGTATTAAAATGGTATTTTTTATATTTGCAATTTTTTTAATTATATGTAAATATATAATATAAAAATAAATAATTTATATTTTGAACTCCTAAAAATTATGGCTCTCATCTACATCAAATAAGTATGGATTGGTTGGCCACTAAAAAAGGTTGCTCACCACTGCATTAAACTAAAGAGTATAATTATTTAAGTAATTTACCTGTTTTGTATGTTGTTATCAAATTTTATAGTTGATCAAAATGAAAATTTATTAAACCTTGATAAAATGTTTTGTTTAAAGGAATTCAATAAAAAACGTGAAGATGGTTTGTTTTGACAAACATTTATGTCACAAACAGAAGATATTGAAAATACATTAATTGAATAATAAATAATATAAGTTTAAGCTTTTTATTTAATATTATTGGATCAACTTCAAGTAACCTTTAATGGCTTTGAGTCATAAACATTTTGCAGGAAATTCACATTTCTTCAACAAATCATAAGTGTAATTATTTCAATTGTAAATTTTCTATAAAAAAAAAGTCTTATTTTATATTAGTAAAGTACTGTGTTTTATTTTAAAACTATCGTAATATCAATATTTTTATTATAAATGTAAATTATTTATATATATTGATATGCTTTACAAAGAGTGAAATTATTCTTTCTTTGATGTATTTTCATTTAGCTCAATGCAATTCAATCCTGTGCCTCATAAATGTAACTGTTTTACTTTAGTCTGCATGCTGTGAAGTGAAACAGCTATGATTATGGTTACACAGCACGGAATTGCATTAAGTTGAATGAAAAACCAAAAACATCAAAGAAAGAATAATTATGCATTTTGTAAAGCATATTAACACACACACATATATATATACAAAATTTCTTACATAATATTAAAAAAGTTTAAAAACAATATTATATATAGATATATAATTGTATATTATTTTTATATCAAATCATGTGATGCGGTGAAAGTTTTGAACATAAACTTTTAATTGAATTATTTAACTAGTATTTTTTATTTTACTGTTCTTATCTAAGAGTAGAGTCAAACAGATTTGTTTCTTTAGTCTGCTGCTGCAACGCTACTCCATTAGGATAATATTTTCATTTATTTAATATTATTTACTTATGAAATTACATGCCATCTGAAAACGAATATGTCCAGACCAAAGTTTTTCTTAATTTATTCGAGTAGCTATTCTGCATTTTTTCTATGTAAACTAACGAATTGTTACTTCAGCAGTTTTTATATAGAAAAATTAATTTCCCTTTAATAAAAAATACAACTTTTCAAATATAGACTGTGCTATACCTTATAATGTTTGTATAAAAAATTGAAAAATTCGGAAAAGGGACCAGAATTTGGCCCCCTCTTACATCTACGATTCTACATGGAGATTATTGATCTGGCCCCCAAAAGCTGATCCCTTTCATTCCTGAATAGAAAGTTCCTACCCTGGAGAGTGATTTGAGACTGAATGGCCTGCATCCCTTTGTGATGACTTGCCTTGCTCTGCGTGGTTATTGCCCAGACCCTGAGTTTTATGGAAGTAACCTCCAATATGAAAGGTCGATGTGATCATGCAGAGCATGGACAAAGGATCAGATTTATCGTTGAACTGTATAGGACATGCAAGCATGGTCACCTATCAACAGGATACTATTCCGGACCTGTTCCTTGCTGATATGCTTCATATTAGTCCTTTTAGCTGGTATCAAGCAAGATATCAATATTGAACTTTTATCCCCCTGATTATCATGTAATATATTCTATGTTTAACTGTTATCATATGTTGTAACCAAATTTCTGAATAAAAATTCTATATTTTATAAAAAAAAAAATTGAAAACAACAAGGAAATGAAAATTTGAAACTAATTTATAAGAAGTTTCCAACGAATTATTTTTTTAAGTTAGCAAAATGTTTTGATTCATTTAGAAATTTTAATTTTTTTAAAAATTAGTGTACTGTTTTAAAATAAACTATAGGAGCCTATTAGTACATAATAATAATAATAATAATAATAATAATAATAATAATAATAATAATAATAATAATAATAATAATTTGACTTTTGTATATATAAGGTCTAATAAATAGAATATACTTTATCGTTAATACCATTAATGCATGTCCTTTGTGCAGTTTAATGCAAAGGTAAAATGTCAGATTCAGGTATATAGGATGTAGAGTCGATTCCATTATTACTTTTATTGCTTGAACTTTTTTTGAAGTCTTAAGCAATAAAGTCATTCATATATATATATATTTAAATATAAGTCTTAATATTTGAAGTATTTCTTTTACAGTTTACTTAAATACATTTTGGGAAAATTTTAAATCTGAAAAATCAACATCTATTAAAATAAGCATAACAATAGCAAACTCTCTACACAATAGTACCACCCAATGCAAGCCTTAGTAATCAATGAATGCAGAAAGGTTTGTTCATAAAATCCTTATTTAGTGCTTTCTCATCCAATAACCTGAAAGTAGTATCTAGCTTGTGGCTTTCATCAGTGAGAAGCATTGGATCTGAGAGCACTGGATAGTTTACTATCATTATTAACAGCTTGCATAAGCATAGGAAATGATGATTATGTGATGTTTGGGTGGGAAATTTGTCATATTGCTCTTTTATAAGAGAAGGTTTTGTTCATAAAAATAAAATTGCCTATTATAAGCATAGCATTAATAGAATTATAAATCATCTGTATTTATTGTAATTATATTTTTTATTCAATAAACTCATCTTATTTAATCAACAAAAATTAATCTGGAATTTTTATTCCCTATATAATTATAGGTTTTTCCAATCAATAGCTGTAAGTCTAGATGATTGAATTATGATCTAGTTATACAAAAAAAGGTTTTAATCCTAATTGTGATAAGAACAAATGGTTCCAAGTTATGTGCAGTTTTGTGAGAATAATATGCAGTTGCTTTAGCCATTCACTCATGTGATTCTTTATCAGTCAATAACTACATTATAATGTATTATTGTAATAATTAAAAATATTTTCAAGAATGTAATGTTATTTTTTAGGTTATATGAGATTCATATCTTATGTCTACATCGTGTATTACCAAATTGCGGAGCCTAAAATCAAGTAAGTTCACATTGAATGTTTAACCAACAAGATATATCTTATAAAGGTATGAATTTATTTGAAAACATATTGGTAGTTATTGCTAAAAATTACAAGTGTGTCTTTCATTAAAAAATATATTTAAAAAAATCAAAACGTATTGAATAAAACTAATTAAATCGATTCATATTGTTCAAATCATTGAAAGAAAATATTGTCATAAATGTTATCAAATATCTTAATAAATATATTGTAATTTTTATTCTGTAACAAGAGTTGTCTTACAAATTTTAATATACACACATAAATGTAGAGAGATGCCAGTCATTTTTTAAAAGAAAACTGTTGTGTATTTTTAATTAACAGTTTATTGCATTTTATTAAACTATCTATAAAATTAATAAATACCGAATACTATTTATCCAGGTAATAAAAACAAAAAAAAGTTTAAAATTAAATAATATTGTATATATTTAAATAAAAATTTGTGATGGAAAACAAATTCTATAAAAAATTTATTACAAATTTATTAACAGTTCAGTAAATCATGAAGAAAGTTTTTTATGACAACTTTCTTCATGATTTACTGATCTGTTTCAGACTTTATATAAATAATTTATACAATAATCTGTTAATATAAAATCTGCTTTTTGGTATTCTCTGTATAATTATAAAATTGACATAATAGCAAATGAAGTACACACACATATATATATAGATATTGTATTGATATAATCATGTGAGGAAGATACTATTTGGTACCTGTAAATAAACCAAGGTGTTATAAGGTGAAGGGGATTCAATAAATAGGCTTCATTTCTAAAATGTTAATTTGTAATGTTGAATCAAGGACTTTTAATCTAAAGTAAAACTAGATACATGATACCAACACTTGGTTATTCACCAACTGGTGACAACATAAATCTTAGCTTAACCTTTAAAAAATAATAAGCAAAACAACTTTTACATGAATAATATCCATTACTACACCATTACATATGAACATTAATATTTCTAATACATCTCAGGATTTATACAAGTCCTTTAAACTTTATATATGTGGTTAACTGTAATCAACAAATAATACTTTAATGTATATTATTTCTCAAGGTTTTGAACATCATAAAGCCTTGCACATTTTCTAAAGTTTCCTAGGATATGACTGAATACAAATGGGCATTTTGTGACTGTATCCAGTACATATTTCTTAGGTATATAAATAAAGTTGTGAAAACTGTGGGCAATGAGCTTTTGTGAACTGTTTAAAGATAAACAATATTCACTTAACTAATTTTATTAGAGTATAATAAACACTAGCTGAATGACATTAAAATTATATGACAACACCAATAAATTAAAATGATAGTGATAAATAAATAAAACGCAAAGTCATTATTTTAAAATAACAATTAAATAATTTTATTAAACAAACTAAATGCATAAATACGGGAATAAATAGGTATAAAGTAACTATCAATATCTTGTATAATGTTTTCTCTAAATAAAACAAGTTTACTTATAAGGCTATAATAATAATAATAATAATGATAATGATGATGATGATAATGATGATGATAATAATAATAATAATAATAATAATAATAATAATAAAAAGATGGCCTGTAGATGCAAAGATATGTAACTCTATGTGTTGCTTGCACAAATACATAATTATTAAAAATGGTTGCCAATAAACAGGATTTAAATATAGTATTATAATACAGAGAGCTATAGCTCAAACAAGCTCTTAATTAATAAGTGCGGTATGAGAAAACATTTAAAATCTATATCCAGAACCTTCCCATCTCCAGACCAACTGGTTTCAAGCTTATGGCTCATGTCAGTGGAGAGCTAGAATATTCAGACACTAGATCTAAAATATCAACTCAAAACCCAGCACTTATTTTATACATAATATTTAAGTAGAAACTCTGAAATTTTCAGACATGAAAATGTCTTTAAATCCAGATATCTAACTTAAATAGCCAAATGGGACTGAACTAAATTCAGATCTACCATATTTTAAAGCCTCAGCATAGCCAAAGCCTTAAAATTAAAATTATAATAATCATAAAAGCAAGTCATATATAATGTGACATTACTTTTATAAGCTTGTATTTACAAAAATGTAATACAGAGAGTGTACCAATAGCTCAAACAAAATTTCAGAGTTTCTACTTAAATATTACATATAAAATAAGTGCTCGGTTTTGAGTTGATATTTTAAATCTAGTGTCCGAATATTCTAGCTCTCCACTGATGTGAGCCATAAGCTCAAAACCAGTTGGCATGAAGATGGGAAGGTTCTGGATACAGATTTTAAATGTTTTCTCATACTGCACTTATCAATTAAGAGCCTGATTGAGCTATTGGTACACACTCTGTATTACATTTTTGTAAATACAAGCTTACAAAAGTAATATCATGTTATATATGACTTGCTTTTTTGATTATTATTATTATAGTAAAATCTAAAATAGAATAAGAGAGTTATCTATGTCCTACAGATCTTAAATATTTCCTCTATTGCAACACTATCAAAATGGTGTCTTGTGAGTTTATCTTTTTATCTAGGAGCAATCTTTTTTCTCTCTAGATAAATATAATGTCAACATGGCTACTTTCTACAGCATAAATGTCATAAACAATACATTCTATATGACCTATAGCAATGAAATAACTCTTTATTTTTATATTCTAACCTTATCACTACAATTACATTTTAAAGAATTATTATTAATTTATTAAATTAAACTGAGAGACTGCAAATCTCTCGCGCTCACAACCAATCAGATCGTAAATACGAGACAGAGAATTTAACAAGAAAAGGGCGGTCCACCCTATTCTTTACTTGTTTTTGTATATATCCAAGCCAGTCTAAAGTACTTAAATCTGAAAGCATGAATCTTAAATATCTTCACACTTAACTCACTGAGTCTAAATTACAAACATACAGCATGAAATCCAACGATTTACTACGCAGTAGTTTTTAGATGTTATAACTTGTAGCAACGTATGTAAATAATATTTATTTTATAAAGTGCAAATGGCTTGGATATATACAAAGACAAGTAAAGAATAGGGTGGCCCTTTTCTTGATAAATTCTCTGTCTCGTATTTATGATCTTATTGGTTGTGAGCGTGAGAGATTTGCAGTCTCTCAGTTTAATTTCAATACTGTTTGTGCTTTATAAAATAAATGTTATTAATTTATTACATTTTTAATACAGTACCATTAATATTATATAAGTACATAAAAAAATAAAATAAAATCTATAAGACGGGCATCTTCCAATCAATAAGAGAATTTAATAATATTATTGTATAATAACAATCACCTATTTTTAATACAGCACAATATGTACAATATTTTAGATCAATTTAAATATTGAAACCATACTACCTGGACTTCTTGTTCATAACATTGATCAATCTTAACACATGCAAAAAAATATTACACAAAAAACATAGTAAAACACAAAAAGATAACTATCATTATCCATGAAAGTTTATAAATAACTTTATCCACATTCTTTATGTGCACATTTTCTATATTTTTATTAGTAAATTTCCTTTTATAACTATACTCATTATTTTATTTCTTTTTGAATTGCATGTTAGAAAGTATGATGAATTCATTATTTTTAGTCTTTTTTTTTTTTTTTTTTACAAATTTTATTGATAGGTAAGATAAGATTCTTTTAGTAACATTGATCCATTTATGACACATTTGTTTTATTTTAAAAGCAATTACAATGTTGTTTTATCACAAGTTTTTAAAAATTCTTTAAGGAGATAATTAGGTCATAGATTTCTAAAGCAATTAATTTTTTTTTTTTTTTGTACTTTTAAAAAATGGAGTATGCTATACCATTTTCAATCTTCCACAGGATTAGTTTTTTTTATATAAAATTAACAAAAATACAGCCACTAAGGTAAATCAGAATTGTTCAGGTGTGCTTAATTGAGTACATAAAACTGGGAAACAAAAGCAAAATCCAATCTACTAATCAAAGCAAGATAATCATATTAAAAATATTTGAAGACTTGAAAATTTGGCTATAATTTTAAATAATTCCAAGATTAAAATTTATCTGATGAAAATTTTTATTGATTTTATAAAGTAAGTATTTATTCTTCTATTATTAAATCAGATTTGATGATGTTGATGAGTAATATTAGCACGTGCTTCTAAAGGCAAATGTCCAATGGTTCTTTTTTTCATCCAGACATCTTGACTTTAAGTTACAATATAATGTGTACCAGTCAAAATCATGTGTTCATTCAACAAGACCTAGAATCCAAGCAAATGTACAACAATCTAGCACGTGTGAGATACACAGATCTGAAACAATACTAAACGTTAACTGATTTACTTGTGTTACAAGGTCTATGACTATATGAGCAATGCTTTTGAGAATACTAACATGCTTTCCATTACTCCAGTCCTGGCAAAGAAAAAAGGGAGAGCAAAGAGGCCTAAAAATCAATGCTACTAAAGTGATTGACTAATAATAACAAAGAAATAACAATTAAAGAATGCTCTGACTATAACTATGGTTTGGCCATTATATGGAAGGATAAATTATCAAGCAATAGTTGGATAATTAACCATTCACTTAATGATTAATAATGAGTAATTTATGACATATCAATGAATTAAACAATGGTACAGACTATTGCCCAATAATATTTAATAATCATATCAGTAATAATATTCAAGGCAACACAAACCAAACAGAAGTCTAACTGATAATAATTAATGATATTTCATTAATTAGGAAGAGAGATAATATAATTAAATCAAATGATTAACACTAGAGATTCGGGCACTGAATAGCAAAGTACTATAACACAAATAAATGATATAACATAAATTTATTGAACAATTAAATACCATAGTTTGATAATTATAAATGAAACAATATATATATGTGTGTATGTCCAGACAGTCATATTATGGTCTACTCTGCAATTGTGCATCTCAGCAGATTAATTCAATAGGTTATTTGGAAGTTACATAAATAAATATTGGGCTAATATGTAATTGTGAGGTAGTACATGAAATTTCATTGGTCTGGTTAATATATCAAGGTTATGAAATAATTGAATCAGCTACATAATAAATTGTAGCTTAATCCTTATTAAAATATTATGAATTTACATGTAACACATTTTATTACAACATTATACATATAAGTAATAGTTGATGATGGGTAATTTTAAGATTATGTCTGATCACATTTCTACTAGATTGGGAGATCACCCCAAATGGGCAGAAGCAAGATGGTTCAGCCTAAAACAAAATTGTAATTACATAATTGGACCTAAATAACTAAAAAGAATGGGTGGTGAAAAGCGTATAATTACATCTTACAGATAGCATTGCAGGTTTATCAATAAAATAATAAAGGTATTGCATTATAATTTACAATCACCTATATGAATGAGGTCACTTAAGACATTCTGGGTGGCTTTGTCAGATTTGTACAAAAGTGAGAATATGCCTGCATGATGGCCATGATCATGACTCTGAGAAATAGTGGCACAAGCTAGCATATTGGGATGGTTTACCTGTATTTCCACACACTTATCCATTAGAAGTGCCTGAAATATATCCCCAGTAGAAAAAAACATCTACCTTGTGAGGGATAATGAGGAATATTCCAAAGATCATGGCAAAGCAAGAAAATCAATGAATTAAAATAATTGTAACAATACCTTCATAACACCTAACTTATGGATAATTTGTGTCACTAATGACTACAATAAATTAATTAATACCTGTTTAATATAGTATGCTATCCAATGAAATGGAATGCATAAACACAAACTATCCATGGGCATTTTGCCTAACAAAATATAAAATGGGTCAGAATTTAAAAACTAAAAAGGAATAGATTGCTTTCTCTCACACTTCTAAAATATCTCCCTACATTTTATAATGATCAACACATGTACAATTTGACATATTCATTCTATAGAATAAAATCACAGATCACACACATGCTGATAATACATTGAATATTAAACTCATTTCTGGTAGATTTTACTTAAATAAATTGGAAAAACATAGTGAGGGTAGCTGAGTACAGGCATTAATGCTTCACATGTCATTTAAATTGTAAATAGCATCATGTGAAATAATTGGTATGACTTGCAAGTAACATTTAC
The DNA here is from genome assembly GCA_028023455.1 of Epiperipatus broadwayi. Lineage (NCBI taxonomy): Eukaryota > Metazoa > Onychophora > Udeonychophora > Euonychophora > Peripatidae > Epiperipatus > Epiperipatus broadwayi. The sequence goes on along the minus strand of JAQFVV010000038.1, from coordinate 5,392,263 downwards.
ATCTCCAACAATTCAATAGAAGAAAACTATAAGCAGTAGATTTCAAGCTTACTCGCTAGGTTGGGTACCAATTTGGCATATTAAAAATAGATTAAAATAAACTAAAAGAAAAATAAATTTCACTCTAAATTGCCACATCAAATTTAACACAAGATTAATACAGCCTTAAATTAAACTGTAAAGACATTATTTAACATTTTACAGAATAGATTTGGAGAAATAAATAACAGAAAGCTTTACAAATATAGATTTCAAGTAAAGTGCTATGTTAATAAAGAGTTCAATGGTTGATGGCAATGTAAATATTTCTTGACCAACTTGTTGACATGAAGCAGGTGATCCATAGATCATGATCATATATTGATTTTCTGGAAACAGACATCAGTTAATAATTAAATTTCACATTCAGGCAAGCATTTTCTTTGAACAGTTCACTTAATTTGGGCCCAGTTGTTTCAGGTTTCAACATCATGAGCAGGAAGACGAGAGTCCCAGGGGTCTGGGGAAGCAAACAGTCGTTTCCCTTACCATGATGTAATTTAATCCATAAATTAAATTAGCGTGGATTATGTTAGAACTCTAACATTAAAATTTAGCAGAAAAAAAAAGATAATGATAGCCAAAATTTCAGTTATTTATACATAATGTGAATATCTAAAGAATGCTGTTATCAGTACCTTGAGGCAAAATATTTTATTCACTTCACATCATATCTAGAAAACAGGACATGATCTTGTTTCCATTATATTTTTTAGATGTTAAATCTGATTAATTTTTGCAAGCAATTATCTCAAACTCAGTATACTTGGTTGTAAATTTTAAATTGACCCACATATCCATATATGATAATGGAAAGACCAATCAATTGCCAAGTGAAATTTAATTAAATAATCTTTTGTTCCTATAAAATTTTATATATTTTTTTAAAATGAGATACCAACCCACCAAAACCACCAGATTTAACGATTACATTGTGACTCGTAAATATCCATTTTGTTTCATATAATTTACTAGTAAAATTTATTTAAAATATACATACGATTATATTGATTTGTTCTGCACATATACTCATACACGAATTAAATGGGCAAAAGAAACCAAATTTTCTTGATAATTTATCAAAATTAAATGTCTATTTAATCTCCAATAAAATATTTAGATTTCAGTAGAGATTCATCTAGATTCGTGTATATATAGATATTATACAAATGCTATCGCCTTTGGCTAGATGCTGGTGCCAACCACATATGTAGATTGGGTTCAAACCTGTGCAAGTGGTTACATAATGAGCAGCAGGTGAAGCACAAAGATGTATAACAATATTTACAAATAGTGACTAAATAGTATAAAGTTATAAAAGTTTATAGAGAAATTTTTCAAGCAAAGAACCTAGAATTTCATTAATCGTCATCATCATCATCAACCATTAGACTTGCTTTTATATTGTATGACACACGATTGAAAAATGATATGTATTCAAACATTTCTTTCACTCTATTAAAATTTTATGCAAAACTTGGGAATAGTTGCTTAGTGATGGAAATCCTTTTTAGCTTTCAGTGAACAAAATCAGCCATATTTATAATACATTTTATATACATAAAACATTTTAAAATAAAATTATTATAAACATAAATATTCAATTATTTACACTCCAAAATAAACAAGATTCAATTTTTTATATTGACTGTTCTCATATTATATAGGTTTTTCTATTATCCCTATGGCTTTATACTAAATATATTTTTAAACTCTAAAGAATATCATTTTATTATTTTTAGACATAAAACAAATTCACACACACACATTTAAATGTTATATGTGAAGTTTGTTTACAAATGATTTTAAGTCAGACATAAATTAATGAATTTATGATTATGTTGTAATGTATTTATTCATTTTCAACAATAAAATGTTCCTCACTGTGTTAATGAATGTTTTTAGTTGATTTTACTATGTTGATGCACATTTTTAGATTTATTTTAAACTATATTTACCACCTTGGTCTCCCTTAGCAATGCTATAATAATAATGATGATGATGATGGTTGGTGGTGGTGATGATAATAATAATAATAATAATAATAATAATAATAATAATACTAATAATAATAATAATAATAATAATAATAATAATAATAATAATAATAATAATAATAATAATAATAATAATAATAATAAAGTTCTTCAGATTTGCTCATATAAAAGAATTTGAGTCGTAGGAATAAGAGGGATTCTTTTTATTCCTGCATAAATGCTATATCTTGGATTGATGAGGAGAGTATTCATTTATTTAACACTCTCAAAGGTGCATGCTCAATTAGCTTGAAAGGCTGATATTGGAATGAAATAATAATAATAATAATAATAATAATAATAGTAGTAATAATAATAATAATAATAATAATAATAATAATAATAATAATAATAATAATAATAATAATAATAATAATAATAATAAAATCCATCTCCATTCTCTGATCACTCAGCACAAACACTTATAATAAATTTAACAAATTTTCAAACAACCACCACTCAGCTAGAAAAAACAATCCATATGCTCACTCCAACATCAACCCCAGAATTCCTATTTTCAGAAACATATATAATGCTACAAAAACTAGATACTATCATACTTGATCCAATACAAAAATACTTGGCATTTATCAATATACTATCATTCAACATAAATCATCTAACATACAACTTACCATCACCTTCAAGGCTTCTAACAATAGCGGATGAAATACACAAAAGAATTACAATGTTACATCCTTCACATAACTCACAGGAAAATATATACAAGCTCACAAATTTACAATAACACATGTAACAAACTAAAGGAATACATAACAATTAAAAAAACAAAAATATGTCTCTCACAAACACACACTTGGTCAAGAGCATATATTAGATGGCTCTAGGACATCCACCAAAATTGAGAGTACCAATGGCAATAGAAATAGAAGGAATGATCTATGCAGGACAGAATATGATAATACCCATATTTAATTTCTTCAAGAAAAAACTACAAGAACATAAAAGATTCACACCTTCAGATAATTACTTTGGACAACCAGAAACAAATTATCCATTTAACATACAACAATTTGCAGATAAACTTAATACAATTAAAACCATATGTCATCCTAGAACAAATGGTATACCAAAATTTGTTTTCACACATTTGAGCCAATTCACATCAAAATATATTTGCAACCTAGCAAATCATCTCTCTCAAAAAATCTACAACCTTAAAGAACTAAATACCATAGCCATAGTGTCATTTAGTAAAAAAAAAATAATATATCAACACTTACCAATCTAAGACCTATTTCTATGGGAACATTAGCCATTAAAATTTTAGAAAAAGTCATCAAAGATCAAATTGAACAACACTTACTTCCACTTATCACCTCTACAATTTGCAAAAAAAGAATCATCTACAGGACAAGCAGCATTACTCTTTAAAAGTATTATGACTACAATACAAAAGCAAAAAAAATATGCACCAATAGCTGTACAATTAGATATTCAAGCAGCGTTTGATTCAGTATCAATCAAGATACTTCTTAATAAATTAGCTAATACCACCTACACTACTCTATGTAATTGCCAATCTTCTCCTTAATAGACATATTCATATCACACTCAATGAAAGGAAATCAACATCATTCACTCCATCACAATATATTTCACAAGGATCTCCACTAAGTTCTTTCCTCTTCACATTCTACATAGATCCACTAATAAGAAAAATACAACAAAATATAGCTGGAATACAAATTCCACACACACAACAAAATATCCCATGTTTAGCATACATGGATGATATCATAATTTTTTTAAAATCACACAAAGAATTTCCAACACTACAAAAAATATTAGAACAATACTCATCTGAATTCAAACTAAAATTCAATCCTTATAAAACAGCAGCTTGGTTCATATATACAACCAACACATATACTAAATACTTTCAAGGCAAACCCACTCCTTTTCTTGGATTTCCATTTTACTTGGGAACAAATGGTATGAGGCAAAACATACAAAACAAATTACTTGAATCCATAAACAAAATTTCAAACTCTTTATCAAAAGCATACCTATCCATATACTCAAAAGTTCAATTATTCAACATGTTAATTACCACAAAAATAACATATTTTTCTCCAATAATAAATGTCCCTAAACATTTCAAATCAAAAATATCATCATTATGCACTAAACTACTATGGGGATACAAAGCCATTGCAATATCCGCTAAATCTCTTAGCAAATCTACAGAAAACAATGGTTTAGGACTGCACACTATTTACACATTCCATATACAGAAATCAATCAACATATTAGCATCAACAATAAGACAATTCCCTAAACTAAAATGTTTGCTCACAATTACACCAACGGATACTCCACCTCCAAATTCACAGTATTTATCTTCACTAATACAAAGTGTCACAACAATATCTACTCAAATCAACATAGAAGCAGCATATAAATATTCATACTGGCAAATTTACAAACTATTATACCCAGAAAATCCTGGAGACACACAAACAACAATGCTTGAAATTAGCAATTATCAATTATTGAAAAAATTCAAAAAATGGTCATTAGAACCAAAATATTTTGATTTTATATTAAAAATAAACCTTTATGCACTACCAACATCATATTTCCTTCGATACAGACATCTATATAAAAACATTGATCCTTTTTGCAATCTTTTCCACACAGCAGAAGAGACACAACAGCATATATTCTATTCATGCACAAGTTTATCCAACATACGCAAATTGTTAATAGAAACTTACCAAAGGAAAAATACATCATTAATAAACATATTACAATCTTTTAAAAAAAAAACTACCCCAACAATACGAGCAATAACTTTTTTACTATATGCATATGGGTGCACAAGATGCTCATTTACATTTGGTAACAATACAAGAAGACATCCAGCAATATTTACAAAAAAACTTCAATAAATAAAAGAGCGGAATTACAAAATTAGCGCTCCAGACATTGCAGCAGCAACATGGTCACTCATAAGACAGCCATCAAACCTATAACAGAATAACCATCAAACAGATTATTTAAAATGTAAAATACAATTGATTTTAAAATTTAGAACTTGTTCCAAAGTCCTATGATTGCCTATGTAACAGAATGCAATCGTCTGTTGTAAAGAATCTATGTAACATTTGTTTAATAAAATTCTTTGAAACATAATAATAATAATAATAATAATAATAATAATAATAATAATCATCATCATCATCATCATCAGCAAAGGTCCATTTGTTCACAACCAAGTCAGCAAGCTCTAGTTTTTCATGCTCCAAAGGTATTCAAAGTTTAAACATGGTGAGGTAAAAAACTTATCCTGATATACCTTTTTCAATTTTCAGACTTGGTAATTGTTTAATACTTTTGTGTTACATTTTTTCATTCGAAGATTCAATTAAAGTCAAGCATTGATGGCCTAGTGGTTAGCATAGCTGCCTTCCAAGCAGCTGGCCGGATTCGCCTCCCAGTCAATGCATTTGATATATATATATATAAAATTCAGTTGAAATCAAGTTACCCAATGATAATTTTGGAAAACAATATGGTGACAAAGTAATCACATGACCAGATGTTTACCACCAACATTGCCAGCACAGAGTTTCAAAATTCAAAGTTCAGTCAAATGTAAGCCAATTTTAAATTTTATTATTGTGAAGTCCGATTTTTGTTTTGTCAAGCATTGATGGCCTAGCAGTTAGTGTAGCTGCCTTCCAAGTAGCTTGGCCCAGGTTTTGACAAAAAAAAAAAAATCAGTTACAAATTTCCTCGCAAGCAATTCTCTTATTAAATAAACAAGTTAACTAGCTTTGTTGTTTTCATGCTTAAAAGGAATTCAAAATCTTAGTATTACGCAAGATAATAATATACTTTTATTCAGTTGATTACTTATGTCCAACATTGGGTTATATTTTTTATTCAAACTTTCAATTGAAATCAAGTTATCTAATGCTAATTAAAAAAGACCATCGCTCTCAATAATACTAGCATAGAACTTCAAAATCCAAAGGTCAGTCAGACATACTCTTGTTTTTAATGTTATTGTAGCAATATCTGATCTTTGTTTAGTACTAAAAATTTTGATTTCAAGTTCCCAGCAATTAGTTCATTTGCTCACAATTGAGTGAACAAGCTCTGCTGTTTATGTTTATAAAGTAATTAAAACTTTGGCTAGCAAAAGGAAAAAAAAATATAATTCTTTCAATTTCCAATCTGTTGATAATTGATTTCCAATTTTGTGTTAAATTTTTCATTCAAATCTTCAACTATCATCAAGTTCCTAGATAATTTCAAAAAAAACATAAGTCACTTCTAATAGCAATGCTGAGCCTAACTACCTACCTAGATTTTGTCTGGACATTAGCCCTGAATCTCACACTTAAATCATATGAAAAGCCTCATTTGTCATCACCTCTAACACAGTCAGACTATGTAAAATTTATATAATCTTGTGTAAATCAATAAAACAACTTTTACATATGTAAAACTACAACTACAGATTACCCATGTAACCACAGCAACCTAAGTTATGTAAAACCCTTGTAACTAATCCACAGCATAAATAAATAAATCAACTTTTACATACATAACTCTACATCTATGGATTGCCTATGGAACCACAGCATTCCAAGCCAGGTAAAACTCTTGTAACTAATCCACAGCATGAATTTTTTTTTTTGGAATCTCATATAAATCAATAAATCAACTTTTATATATGTAAATCTATATCTATGGATTCCCCATGTACCCACAGCAATTCAAGCTATATAAAACCATGAAACTAATACATGCATGTAAAAATTCATGTAATCCTGTGTAAAACAATAAATCAACTTTTATATATGAAAATTTATAACTATGGATTGCCTATGTAAACATAGCAATCCAAGCTATGTAAACTCTTGTAACTCTAAGATAAATAAAGCTTATCATTGAAACATAATAACAACAATAACAACAACAACAATAAAAATAGTAGTAGTAGTAGTAGTAGTAGTAGTAGTAGTAGTAGTAGTAGTAGTAGTAGTAGTAGTAGTAATAATAATAATAATAATAATAAAAATAAAAATAATAATAATAACAACAATTTGAAATTACAATTATTATAAAAAAAATTAAATTGATTATTTTAAACTAATGAACCAATGGGCTTATTTTCACTATTGTCTCCCTCTTTATTTAAAAAAAAGTCTTTATATATAACCTTAAAATTTCTACTAAATATTTAAAAGCATCCTGGATTCATAATTACATATGTACTGACTTCAAACACTAATAACAACTTTAGCAAATAAAAGTTTTTTAAAACAGAAAACGGGATTTTTAAAAATATAATCCCTTTTAAATATATACTTGCATTAAAAGAAAATAGTTATAATTAATAATGATAAGTTGGTACCATAAAATACAATGGATCCTTACACTTAACATGTTTATTAAATTATACTATGCATTATTGTTTACTTAATATACTTGTTATTTATTTAATATATTATTTCTTTTTTTACAAGTAATATAGTAATACAGCCGAAAGCTACATGCATTATACCTAATTTGATTTATATGTTTTGAATCTAGTTCCTAACATTTTTATAAACTTGGCACTGGAATTTTCTACAGAATACTCTTCTATAGCAACATCTCTTTTAATCTTCTTTCTATCAATAATATCTTTGAGTGAATTACCTCTTATAGGTGGTTTGAGACTACTATGAATTTATAATTATTTATAAAACTATGGCTATTCTTATATATTTACAAACTATTTAATGTAGAAATGTTTGACAATGAATACTGAGGATTTTCTTTTCTAAATCTATCATTTGACTCATTAATACATTCACTTATTTCTATTATTTCAAGTATCCTCATTACCTCCTCTATAGTGTGTCTATCTGTTGCAATTAAGATTGGTACAATCTATTTTGGAAATTTTTTTCTTAAAATTTTAACAATGGAATACTCAGCTAAAGGATGCACTGTTAAAATTATAAACCTAGCTTCTTTTTTTCTTAGAAAATGAGTATACCTATCTTGATTAACAATCTTGAACTATCTGATACTCAATGTCATTTTGCCTTTCTTCACTCCAAAAATGCTCAAGAGGATAATATTATAAATAACCATAAATACTAAGTTTTTTCAAATAAAGACTGCCATTTAATTACCTAATTTTTATATTTACCTTTTATTTTATACCATAACAACTCTATTTTGAAATTTAATTTTTCCCTCATTTAATATTTTGGATCTTGCACTGAGTTCTTCACCTGTTGAGTTGAATACTTTAAATTATTTTTTCATATTGCTTTGGACTCTGTAATTTCTACTTTCACTTCACTAAATTTAGTATTTAACTCTACTTTAGATTCTTGAACTTGAGTATTTAAGCTATTCATCAAAATCTGCTTTAGACTTTCAACGTAAGTATTTAAGCTCTGTGATTTAATATCTATAATCTGCTTTAGATTGTTCCAATTTAGTGTTTAAATTGTCAATGTTATCATTTAACTTTTTAAACTTATCATCTAAATATATTTTGAAGTCCTCTCTAAATTCTTTTAATTTTTTATCAGACATTTCCTCAGTTTTACTTTTCAATTCTTTAATTTCACTTACTTGTTCTATGAACACTTAATCAACCTTTACTATTTCCTCTAATCTTTTGTTACAATTCTTTATTTAAGTCTGAAATTTTTTTATTTGCTTTTGAAAGTTATCTAACTTATTACCTACTGCATTCTTATATTTATTTATATTGTTCTGTACCATATAACTTGATTTTTAAATTCAACCATTGCATTATCTAATACCTTGAACAATTTACTCTCGTAAGCCTTAACTTGTTAAGTTAAGTTGTTAAAATTATTATCACATATTACTCTAGGACCTTCCAGTTCTGCTTTTACTGCTTTAAATTTATTATCCAAAAGCTGAAACTTATCATTTAAATTTTGAAGTTTATCATCTAAATTCTCTCTAAATTCTTTTGATTCTGCTTTGGACACATCAAACTTAATGGCTAATTCTTGAAATTTAGTATCTGAATCTATATTAAATAATTGTTTTATATTACTGGATATAAGTCCATTTTGGGATCCTCCCAATATATAATCATTGGTAGTCTCCATATTAGCATAAAAAATATACACTACTATTAATATTTCTATTACAACTACTCAAACATGTACAAATTCTACATACTATTTTTATAATATATGGATACTACTTAAAGTAATGGATATCTCTATTAACATATAAAATCATCATGCCTTCTCTCCAAAAGCTTTAACAAACCTCTGATCATCATAAACTATACCTTTACCAAATATGATGATAATACAAATTATTTTTATAGCCATCCTTTATTTTGTAAACAAACTGAAATATTTATATCTATATTGTGCCTTAGAAATTATAATAATGTTCTATAAAACAAATATCTCTATTTTCTGTAATAGGTAATATATAGGGTATATGAGCACAGACTTTCACATGACCCACACCTCTCCACACTATCTCATAACACTGCCCTATATATTACATATATAGACAAAGGTATATAATAAGCCTGTGTGTTTCAATTATTTCTGAAATAGGATAAATTATAATTCTTTTAAAATAACGATCACCATCTATGTTCGCATTTCAAAACACACAAAATTTTCAAAATTACATGTGTGTTTATATAATTATTTTTAAGAGTATATGATTATAATTATTGAGCTTGTGCACCCAAAATCATCATCATGACACATGTCTGACTGCCATTTTGAATGTAAATCAAGTGAGGAGGATGCAATTTGGTGCCTATTAATAAGTCAAGATGTTAAAAGGTGAAGATGGTCCAATAAACAGACTTTCTTTCTAAACACTAATTTGTAATGTTAAATCATGGACTCTTAACCTAAACTAAAGCTAGATATGTTATATAACACTCAATTATGCATCAACTAGTGACGGCATTATATATATACACACATATATATTTTATTTTAGAAGTTCAATTTTTAAGCTTTAAATTGTCCATAATGCTGTCTTCAAAATAAAAAAACTAGTTTGATACTCTAAATAATACTTTACTTTATCTTAAATTATTTATTATCAATTTTTTAAAAATTTATTGGGATTTTATACTGTATACTTGTATTTATATATTGAAATGAGATGTAAATTTTCAGACATAACTAATTGCTTATCTATTTTTTTTACTCATCTTTGTTACATCCTGCCTAAATGTGTGCATATCTACTTATTTAGCATTTCTTTCTGTCTCTGTATTTGTGTATCTGCAACTTTGCAAATGTTTCTGCTTTTCACTTTCATACACCCACACAAATCTAGAAAAATGTCAGTTCAAATTACTATGTGTGAAAAAAGGGATAAATCACTTTGTAGAATCTATATTTAAGAAAAAATCTTGATGCCAATTTTCCATACATATATAACTTATCTCATAATACTAGCTTGTAAATTCACTGATTTGATATTAAATAATGAAAATTTTAACTGCTGTCCATTTTCTATTAATCAGCCTCATCCAACGACATACAGTTGGAAACTCATATTAATTCTTTTTTACAAAAATGCAATTAATGAAATGAGATTCTGACTGCTTTAGTTAATGTATAATCATGTTAAAATAGACTGATTTAGAATAAATAACTGCAGTACCAAATATATGTGCTTTATTATCAAATCAGTTTGTTTAAAAAGATTAACATAGAACAAAGGTTCGTATATTTGCATAGATTATTGGCATCATTTCAGGACACCAGCACAAAAAATTACAATAACATCAAAACTTCAGACTTTGACCATGTTTCATTTATTTTTTCAGATTTAAAATACAGTGACTTTTTTTTTGGCTGTATCGTGATTTTAATTATGCGATTTCTATTTTGCCCTTACTATTGACATTTTTTGATCATTTTATTTTTTCCTACTACATCTTTAATATTTTATTTTATGAATGGAATACATTTGGTTGCAGAAGCCTGACTGACATCGGTAATTGGTACAATTTGTGTGCCATTTTATTTGTCTCATATAATTTTGTGTGAGCTCAGCAAAAATGGGTTCGGCCTTACTCTTTCCCAAAATTTTGCAAATTCCACATTGTGTAGGGAAAGGTGGGTACAGTGTGACAATTCTTAGTGAGTCAAACTGTGTGATTTAAGTAGAAATTAAATTACTCTGCTATGTAAATTTATAAATAAATATTAGAAAATACAGTACTTAAAAATTTTAATTCTAAATATAAAAATAATATTAATAATAATGTTAATTCTTCTGATAAAAAAATTTGGATATCAATACCATATCTTTCAAATCAACAGGCAGGTTTCATTAAGAAAATTTATAAAGGTATATGTGACATTACATTTTATGCACCACCTACATTAAATAAATTAATGCATAACTCAAAAGATAAAATCTTATTAACAAATACAAATTGTATCATTTACAAATGAACATGTAGGTATGGCAGTGGATATATAGGTGAGTCAAGATGCACATTGGAAAAAGAACAAAAGAGCATTTGTTATTATTAAAAAGAGTTCAAAACACAAAAAATTATAAAAATAATAATAATTTATCAACTTCCATTTTTTATGACCATAATCAATCATGTATATATGGTTTTGATTTTAATTATAGTAATGTAAAAGTATTGGAAACTGAAAGAAATAATAATAAAAGAAAAATTAAGGAAGTTATGTTAATATATAAATACAAGCAAGATTTAATCAATAGACAGGCAGCAAATGTTAAAATCATGGAATTATGGGAACATTGACATCATGGAATTATGGGAAAGTTGACCTTTCAAAGTATTAGTTGACAAAAACTACAAGGATAGTTGAAAGTGCTTCTAAGTGATGTTATAGATATAATTTTTTTATAAACTTTTAAGTACTGTATTTTCTAATACTTATTTATAAATTTATATATATTATTAATATATATATATATTCCAACATGTAAACAACTTAAAAGAAACACAAATTAGAAAAATTCATGATGGTTAAAAATAAAAATATAAAAACACTAATCGTATATATAACATTATAAATCATACATAAAATTACAAATCATAGCTTTTAATATTTAATTTATTTTTGTGTGTGGGTAAAATATATGCCCAGACAATCATCATCATTTCAGAGTACATTTATATAATTCATACTTGATTGATTATTATAATGGAGATAAAATATAGCTTAAATTAATATAAAAATATAAATCTCTATACTTGTGATTAGCTGTAGCTTTAGCTACAGCCACCTTGTTTATGGCCACTCCAAGAGTGCCTGTCACAATATATATATATATGTCATTATTTGTCTGCATTTTTAATAAAAAAATTGATACTCTCATAGTAAATATTTGGATGATTCCAGTCTTGTGGCACCAAATTATACTGACTACTGAATTTAGAAAGTTTCTTGACAATAGAAATATAGTCTTCATGACTGACAATGTAGCTGTTTACAGGCATTTATATTTATGCCACATATACACGTATATTTGTTAATATAGATTTTCTAAGATATTGAGATCTGAAAAAGGACCCATATTTACTGTTTCAGTAATAAAACAATATAATACTTGTATAAAATAAATGTATAAAAAATAAAGACCAATGGATTATATATTATGTTATGAAATAGAAACAAAGATATAAAAAAATATAAGTATAATGTTTTAAAGATAAAAACTGTAAAGCACATTATACTTAGGAGACACAATTTTTTTCTAATTTTAGTCTAACCACATCCTAATAGATACATTTGACATGTTATCAACAAGTGTACACTTTTATGTAAAATAAAATCATATTTATTTAAAATCCAAGAAAACATTCTATTGTTAATATTTTGTTTACTAAATTATTATCATTATATTTTATTTATTATTATTCTTATTTGTAAATAACAATTTTTTATATTTATTAAATTATTTTGAATTTTAGAATTTTTATATATTCACATCATCATGTCTGATAGTTTATAGTCAAATATTATTATATTATGTTTATTTAAAGCTACACCAATTTACTAGATTTATTAAAAGGTAATGTTATTGATATTAGTCATCCTCATTACCATTTTTATATTAAATATTAAAATCAATTTATTGTAGGATATAATAACCCTTTGTTGTTCAGTTAATAAAACTCTAAGAGTCTTATTTATTATACTTAAATATTTTAAACACTGAGATAATATTACAACTGATTTATTCACATTTAATGTTGAGAAAAGTTGCTAGCCATATAATTATTTATTAGATTTCTTCATTACTCTACATACTATACAGTTCATGTATGTTTTATAACTCTGAGATATTATCAATACACATTTACATACTGTAGACTTATAAAGCATAAATAATTTTATTATACTCTTTATTTGCTTACTGGTTAAGCAAAGCTCATGTTAACCACCATCTGGTTATTGTATTTCATATTTTGATAGTTACGGTATTATATATAAATTCATTTTATGTTTTATATATTGTCAATATAATTTATTTTTAATAGAAAAATAAATATTAAAAATAAAATGTATATAAATAGGTATAGCTATTTTTTGAATTACAATACTATCGTTATTTTCAACACACAATGATTCACGACAGGGTAAAAGTATCTCCAAGTTTAATCCACTTTCTCTGATCCCTAGCATTCCTTCTTCATGCAACATCACAACCTTATTATTTTATTCTTCCAGCTTATATAAAGTCTCTTTCCATAATTTTTAAATTCTCTTGGGATCCAATTTAAAATTTCATCTATCCATATATTATCATTTTTTTAAAAATATTTACACTCCATTTCCAGTTTAGCTCTTAATTCTTTCAGTGATGGCAGTAATACATGTTTGTTCTTTCAACCATGTAATCTGTTTTTAACTTCTTATTATTTCTGACATAAAATCTCTGTATACTTCATTGAGTAGTCTGAAATGTATTGTTCTTCTGTTGAATACCCATGTCTAGATCCATAAGTGAGAAGTGGTAAAACACATCTATTAAAAACCTTTTTAACCACACAGTACCATAATAGGTTATACTTTGTTTTAAATAATGAATGGTAATCAGTGACATATTTTGTGGGAAACTTATTTATTAATAAAATTTGATATTAGTTTTTGAAAAATATAAGTATATCACTGAAAAAAGATATGTACTCACAAAGTTTTTCTTTTACTTTTAGCAACCAGACATAATGTGATTTCAATTGTTATCTGTTTGAAACTGCAAAGAGTGCATTTCATATTTAATTTTATAAACAATAACATTGCATTTTAATGATACTTATTTTTAGTAAATGTTAGTGTATAAAAGAGTAATAGCTTTTCCGCACTGAAAATCTTGTTTTAAATAACATGAATATTTATTTTAGATAAAATTGATTGGCAAATTTTATAATTTGCTACATTTTGGTGAAATTTTTTTGGCAAGAAAATTTTCACTAATATTATTTTACTTTCTCAAACATTATGCTTTATTTTGTTATATATTTTAATATTAAATTTAATACATTGTACAAGCTTACACACATTTGCACATATATAATGTAATATATAAGGGATTCAAATGCAGACTTTCACATGAACCTCAATTCTCCAATGCCATCTCATATTGCTGACTCACTTGATCTCACACATGTTGAAAAGATAAATAATCATCAATATATGTATTTCATGCTAAACCAGAAATCAGTTGGTGCAGATTACTATCATCACACACATATATAATCAGTGCTCAGCTTTATATTAAGATAGCCAATCTTCATACTTTAATGGACAGGCTTCAAACTACTCCAACCCACAACTCTTCAGCCATCCATTTCATTGAAAATCTGATGATGAAATGTTCAAATCCCACATTATTTCCAAGGTTGACATCCTACTCATGTTGACATCAGTCATTCTGACCCCTCATGTACTGGCTGAAGACAAAAAAAAACAATGGAAATAAAAAACTTAAAATATTATCAGCTACTCATGTTAGTTCATCTACATGCTCTGGTTGTTTGACTGTAATATTACTTAGTTTAAAAATAATTTTACAATTTTTTTAAAAATAATTTTACAATTTTAATTCATGTGGGGTAAATATTTATAATAATAAAAATATTATCATCACATGATCACCTTTCCTATACTAGCACATTAATTGTTGATAAACAATTACTCTGTTTAGCACAGGTGGCAATACTGTATGGAGAGTTTTGCTCTGTTTAAAAATATTATCACTTGCAAACATGTCTTAATTAAATTTATTTATAAGTTTTTAATCCTCATTAAGGTTTATAAAAATAGATCTAAAATTAATGAGTTAAAGTAATGTGTGTTAAAACAGTGATAAACAATGAAAACTACTAGAATGTTAAGTAGAGTGTAAAAAATCTTATACCCTCAACATCTGACAATTGGCTAATACAAAAATATTTCCTTCACTGTTCTTTACAAGAGAGATCCTATTGAAAAAAATTTGCTTTATATTGGGTGGGATATTTATGGCAGTTTTATGTTTTACTTCATGTAATCTAATAAAAGCAAGAAACATTAATGTTTTTATTAAATTCCATATAACAGTAAATAATGCACCAATTAAATCAAGCAAATAAAATTCAGTTTAGTTTAGTCAGTAGTAGAATGTCAGACTCTAGAAGTAAGATCCTCAAATCCATTCCAGTTCAACTATTTCCGAGTGCATTTCTTATGAACTTCTGAGCACTAATTCATTTGATTACTCTTTTTACTATTTAAAATTATAGATATTAATTTGACTTAATGAATTTTGTTATATTTATTTATTTTAGATGGACTTAATTTATTGAAAAATTTTGACAATCCCGCAATGCTTCACCTTTTTTGAACACAATCACTTAAATAAAAAATAATATTGTATAAATTTACCATTTTCTGATTAATAGTTAAATGATTTTTAGTTAAGTATTTTTGTTTACTTTAAATATGATTTTTCTGGATAATCATGATAATAGGAAATATAGTATATTTGGTTTAGAATTTAATTTTATTTAATGTTTCTCGACAATTTCTAATAATGATAACAACACTTTTGTTATTGTACAGTTTATTTTACTTAGAAAATAATTTTCTTAAAATACTTAATGATTAACTTGGAACAGCTGTTTTAATTATGTAGACTTGTAGTAGAATAATTAATGTACTTTTATTATAAGAAGTTTAAATTATTGCAACAAATATTATTATTTTATTATTTGTTTAGAGTTACATTTTAAGCAGTATTATCAGTTTCTCAAAATAACGATCTAAATTTAATAAAAAGTTATACATCAAGAAACCAAATACCAATGCATACACTTGATAATAGGTTGGATTAATTCGATCATCTATCAGTAAATGTTGAATGTATAGAAACTTTTAAATTTTATTTAAACTTTTTAAATACAGACAACTTGTTAGTAACAACACACATAGACAAAACAAATAGGTAATTTACACAACGTTTCTAGCAGTATTATTCTCTACTCTTCTTCAGGCATTGCTGGCTTGACCAGTAATAAAATTTCCACAGGAGTCAAACTCACACCTTTAAATTCTCAAGTATTAAATTTAATGCAAATGCTCTAACTAAGTTATTCTATCAAACACTATAGATAGTAGCATTTTCATATTTTTATACATGAGAGTTGATTCAAATGCTCCTGAGTTCAATATTTTTTCTAAGAACAAGGTTAATTAGAAGCTTTTTACATTTTTTCTAAGAGGGTTAACTATAGGCTTCCATACATTGTGTATTGCCACACTGGGATGACTTAAAGATTTATTGACATTATCATATGAGCAGCTTTGTTGAATATTCTCCTTTGTGCCTTTTTATTTTATCCAATATTTATGTATTTTTCTTAATTAAAAATATGGTCATTAGTACATACATAGTCTTCTACTGTAGACACATTTGTTTTTTCTCTTTAAACCATTAGATTGTATTCTTCCAACTATGGTTCAACAGGACAACATGTCTCACCAACATATTTCCTTCCACATTCATATGATATTTTATAGATGCAGTATTTATTATTCAGAATTTCCAGTTTAGGCTTGGTAGAAGTAAGAATTCCTCAAAGTTTGGTACATGTTTGGAAAGCTGTTCTAATATACTGACTGCAGATTTTGTTTAACTTGTCTACCATTCCTGTTATGTATGAATACACTACAGTACTAATAAACTTTTGGTGTCTCTTTTTGTTTCTATTAAAGGTTTTCTTGATGACCACTGGATAGTCATTGTTCATGAGAGTTTGTTCTATGTGAATCTTTTCATTTTCCAAATCATTGCTTTCTGAACAAACTTCTTTTGCTCTGTCCCATAGTGATAGCACAATTCCAGGTTTAATCTTTGTGGTATGATTGAATGTATATGACAAGTACTTGACAGTGTGTGTTGATTTCCTATATACTATTGGTTTTAACTTTTTCTGAGAGAGTCTTGTCACAAAAATGTGGAAGAATGCCAATTTTTGTTCTATCAAGCCTAAACTGGAAATGATGAAGAACAAAAATTACATCTATGAAATAAATACCATGTGAATGTGGAAGAAAATATATTAATGAGACCTGTCATCTTGTTGAACAATGATTGAAAGAATACAAACTAATAATTAAAAGAGAAAAACAGGTGTTTACAGTAGCAGACCATGTATGTACTAATAACCATATGTTTAATAAGGAAAATACAAAAATATTGGATAGAGAAAAAAGGTGCAAAGGAGAAAATTCAAAAAAACTGCTCATATGACATTGACAAATAATTCTATAAATCAACTCAGTATGGCAATACACAATGTATGAAAAATTTAAAACAAAAATGCTCTAATTAATCTTGCTCTTAGAATAAAAAAGAATTTAAGATCTTTCAGAATAATTTGAGCCAACACTCATTTATAAATATATAAAACTTCTACTATCTGCTGCCTTTGGTAGAATAGCACAGTTGGTGAGAGCATTTGCCTTAAATTTGATATTTGAGAATCTAAAGGTTCTAGCTCAACTTCTATGAAAATACTATCACTGTTCAGGCCAGTAGCACCCGATAAGGAGTGGAGAATAATACTACTCAAATGTTTATTTGTGTGTTATTACTAACAAGTTGTTTGTATTTGAAAACTTTAAATAAAGTTTACAATTTTCTATTCATTCAACATTTGCTGATAGATGATGAAAATAGTC
Organism: Epiperipatus broadwayi; assembly: GCA_028023455.1. Classification (NCBI taxonomy): domain Eukaryota; kingdom Metazoa; phylum Onychophora; class Udeonychophora; order Euonychophora; family Peripatidae; genus Epiperipatus; species Epiperipatus broadwayi. The sequence continues at coordinate 5,373,965 of JAQFVV010000038.1, read as the reverse complement.
CATCATATTTCACACCTAATAGACCATCACCCAACTTTCAGGCAAATACCATTTCATACTTCTTATATCAGTAGTGGTGTACTGTGCTACTAGTGATAGAAGATGCAATTCAATTTTTTTGTAATTAATTAAATGTTTATTGATAAAACGATAGTTTAACTTTAGTTTATTTAAAGATTAAGTTAATTTTTTTTTTTGCTTGTTTTAGACAATCTTTGATTAATTTTCTTTGTAATTATCAAGTAAATCAGTGGTTTTAGCGGTTAGCATATCAGGTATGATTTTTTTAAAAATTCTATTCACCAATGAAAATTATAATCTTCACTGATATGCTTCAGAGTCTACTAACAACTCATTATAATTACTTAACATGCCCAATATTAGCATATCTCCTTCTATTTCAAAAACAATCATCATCTTCATTACTACAAATCACTAATTACGATTGTTAATTTTTTAAACTTTTTATTCTGAATCAAAATATTTAAAGTTTTCATGTATTTTTATCACAATTAATTGAAATTAAATAAGAATTTTTGCTAAAATGATCAACTTTGTATGACTTCTTTGAACTTTAAATTAAAGCATTTAAGTACAAAAATTAAAATCAGCTAAATTTTGTGTTTTCAATTGTTATTATTATTATTAGAAAAAAGGAAAACATAACTAAGTAATTTATTTATTTGTTTATATTTTGGTAAAGCTTGATATTGTGTTATATAGCTGTCATAAAAATCCCAAATATATATTTTAGATTTTTATTTAAATTGCTCATTTCTGATTTGAGTCTTCCTGTCTTTGACTTTATTTCTATTCAATAAAAATAGGAGATGCAAATGAATTTGTTGATAAATAATCAGTTATATAATATTTATTTATAGATTTAATCATCACATGACCACCACCTCTTATGTTTGTGTATAACTGTTGTACCAAGATTTAATCATTTTGAAATTATGGCAGTGCTAAAAATAAAATGTAAAATGTATATGATATGAGGCAAAGAGAAGATAAAAATATTATTCTTACCATACTAATATATTTTAATAAAATAAGTAATGACAATAGCAATTTTACTATATTATATAATTTATTCAAAGCATGAGCCAGAATGATGTTCAGGCTATTGCAAATATTGAAGCTTCTGCATGATAGCATACAGCAACATATTTTCATACCACCATATGTATTAATTTTAAAAATTATTTTTACAAAATAAAATGTGAACTGCTATCATGCTTCATTGCCATACAATAACATAATTTTATGTTACTCTCTATATTTAATTAAAATTTGCTTCCATTATCTTTAATATATTTAATTAAGAAAGATAATATGCCAATGCTGAAAAATGCTATAGGAGCATTTCTTTTTCAGACCAATGAGTAGTGTTATTAAATGGACTATCTATGATAAGTAATTAGATTTTTTTGTAAATTTTATGAAAAAAAAAAGTTTATAATCTTATGAAATATGAAACATATAAAAATGTTAATGAAAAATAAAGTTGTAATTACGTTAGCAACATAAAAGCAAGGAAGTTTCCTTAATTCTATAGACAGCCTATCAACAATAAGTGACATAATAAAAACAATTATTTTTATTAACAATAATAATATAAATATCTTAAATTTAAATAAAGTATTATGTAAGAATAAATAAAAATATTATTATCTAAATGCCAATATTAAACATTTGTAAGTAATTACTATCAAAACTTCAATAATAAAAATAGATGAAACATATATTTTTCTAAATCTAATATGATTAATTTTGGTGACTAGTTAAATGTTAATGTGATAAGTTAAGTGATGATAAAAGTTTAAGGAGCAAAAACAGCAAAATATAAGACAAAGAAATTTTATTTTTATCACTAATGACAATTTGTAAACTATATAAAAAACAAAACAGAAACTGCATTAGTTAGCAGTGATTTAATTTGTTTTTTGAATTCATTAGAAAAACTACAATTTACTATTTTTTGAAATGATTTTTTTATTGATAACATTATTTACAAATATTAACATATATTCAAAGGAAATTTTAAATTACATAAGCAACAGTTGATAAACCTGAATGATTCACCAATCTATAATTATTTTAAGATTACTTATGAAGAATGCTAATGAGAATTAAAGTTCTAGCTATGAGAGTGCTCAACTGAGGTAGATTGTACATTACCATGTTTTATTTATGATATTCTTGGTAAGAATTTGAAAGAATACATGCATGAGTTGAACCTATTACTTATTATTTCTTTTCAGTACATTGTATTTCTTATTGCAATGACTTATAATAAAAAACTGACTCATATTGTTAACAAAAAAATGAAAGATTATATGTAAAAGTAAATTTTTCAACAGTAATATAATATTGCAAATAAACATAGTAATGATATAATACTAATCTTAAAACTCTTATAATAATTTTTATTAATAAAAAACAATTATCTGTTTTTTTTAAAAAAGCAACTCACAATACTATACTATATGCAAATTTGAACCTTCAAGATGCCACAATTATATCTCATGAAAAAAATAATTAAGTTTTTCATGTAAAACCAATTTGAAAAATAAATAATACTAAATATTTATTTAACGAGTCAGTTGTTAAAGCTATTGAAAGTTAAATAAAATAAATGTGAGAATTTTTTTTAAAAAAGAACAATTTTATTTTAATAAAGTAATTATAACAACAATAATGTTAAAAGTTAAGTATTTATTATCTTAACACCCTGATAAAAAGAATGTTAACTTTTCTAAAAAAAATTTTTATAACTTTGTTGAGATAAAAAATAACATTATTCTTTTACTTTATAATATCAGAAATTAAAAGTGGATTATTCAAAAAGCACCTTTGACAAACAAAAGAAATAGAAAATTATAATTTGATAAAATAACATTCATAACAGAGAGAAATACTGAGGAAGACAACATTTATGTTGCTGACAATAATATTCTTATTTATTACCAACTTTTTATAGAAACCAGACCATTGTGTTTTCAACTCTTTTATGAATACCATCAACAAACTATGATTTTAAAAATATATTGTCAGACCTAAAGTGCAATAAAAATACAGATGGCATTATATCTATGTAGTATTATCAACTAAAATCCATTGACAATTGGAATGTAAATGAAAACAGAAGCAAGAAGCTGCTATCAAAATTTATATCTATAACTGCATATACTTTGTAATAAAATAAAAATAAAATTATGTTAGACTCCATGCACACATGTAAGGCAAATAGATATTTTCAATCGTGACTAGAATTGATATTAAAATATAAACATTTAATTAATATACTTCTCTATATTTGAAATTTTTTGAGTATGTATATTTGTACAAATACTTTTATCTATGTTAATATGTATATAACATTGTTTTTTTTCCCCATAAATGTAACTTATAATACTTCTACAAATAATCTCACTATAAAACATAAAACAATGTGATCTTACTAACTAATATAGTTTAAAAGTGCTTTGGGCATTCTCTTACATGGTAGAAATATTAAACAATAAGATTCTTGTATACATAATTCTTCTTCTCTTTTTATATAATTTACTTTTGGGTGAGATTATCAATTAACAGTAAATGATAGTTTCCTGGTATTATTAGAAAGCAAAAGTCATCTCTGTTTACAGGAATATAATCTCCTTATTTCTATTCTTTATTATAATAATCCATAAAATATTTATATTAACATATATATTTCTGGAGAAGTTAAAAATATTATATGCAAAATGTCAAGAAATATAATATTCTTTTACTTTTCACACTTATAGAAATAACTTTCTTCATTTAATTTTATTTAATAACTTGTGTTTGAAGAAAATAGGACCTCCTTTTACTTCATCAAAAAAGAAATCCAGAAAATATTATTATAGTATAATGGAGAAAACATTTTAGCCTATGGGGATTGCCAATTATTAATAATTGATAGTTTCCTAGCAACATCAAAAGAAAATGTTATCTCTGTTTTCACACATGTAATCTCTTTATATTTATTCTTTATTATAATAACCAGCCATTAAAATATATAAATCAATATATATATAAATTGAGAAAGTTATTTCATGGAATACATCAACATAGTAGTGTGTGTGCATGCATATTGTAATGGTCAGATTTGTACATTCATGCAACAAAATTCAGAATGTGCAGTTATTATGGGATTCAGTACCAACTATGTGGTTCCTGTGGATCGTATGACTTGCTATCTCAAAATAAGTGAACATTTAGTTCAGGTGATTAGAGCAGCTTATAAAACAACCTGGATCCTCATGTTTCAGTTCTAAAATAAGATAATGGGGTGGCCCTTAAAACCAAAGCTGATTTTTAAAAGAAAACTGTCTGAACTAAGAATAATGAGGTGGCCCTTAAAACCAAAGCCCATTTTAATAATATATATATAGCCAAGTGTATACTGCATCTGTGTGCTTTATAAAGACACATTCGCAATGCTTTCTAAAATATAAAACATTAAATTTATTAAAGCACTAAATCTATAGTTTCATTCTGTGAAACTATCATATGCCAGTTCATAAATTAGTATACTTAAATCATGCTAAGAGGGAGTAATTAAGAGTGATCCAGTTTATCCAGTAATCTGCATAGTTTATAAGGATAAACTAAGGAGGAGGTAAGAAAATTTGGGACTTAAAATTAACTAATTATTTATAATATTATTTAAAATATCATTCTCTCATATTTAACTAAATAAACATTTAATATGCAAACCTGAATTATACAATAAGCCAATATATAGTAGTTTAACTAATATATATATATATAAGAGTAGGTTTTCAGACTGAAGATTTATAGGTGTGCTAAACAGCAACATAAAGTAGCTACATGGGAGTTTCTAATCAGCTCTCCAAATTATTAATATTATCAATCTCTGCTCTGAATGGTATAACATAAATACATGAATTAACAATATATAAAATAGATAATAGGCATGACCACAGATTAAAAAGATAGATAATAATAACTGATTACAGTTATTATGTTAAGAAAATTATCAATTACAAATATTTATTCAGCAGGCAAGATTCTTGCAAAGATTATTATTATTAAATTTACTTTATAGTTTCATTAAAAATTACTTTACTAAGTTTATTTATTATTTATGAATGTTCAAAATTTAGCTAACTTTAAAATTATGAATTAATTTAATAGTTTAAGTTTTAATTTTATTTATAGAGCTATGTGAGAAAAAATTTACCAAACTTCTAGCTGAGGTGTTTTGCATGAAGTTTATCACTGGGATTCTCCGTTGGGCTGACTTTTCCAGTGTCTTTTTGGAAGGCTGTAGGTCTTGAACTCTTTCCCCATTATGGGCCAATTCTCCAAGAAAGGAAGGGCAGTGATTTCTCTCTACCTCATGGTTTTCATTGTAGAAAGAATGAATGAGTGAATCATGAAGTCTGAATTTTGGGATTTTTTATTAACGCTTTCTCATCCCCCTCACAAGTCATTAAAAGTTGTTTACAACTTTTAATTTTCAATTTTAAATTCGAATAGCCAGCATAAATTTTAACAAGAACAAAATATCTGGCTTGGCTATTGACAAGTGATGCTGGGTTAATGATTTTGTCTTTGCCCTTTCAAACTTTATTTTTAACTCTTTGAAAATATTCAGCTCTCAGTTTACAATTTAATGAGAGGTATTTCTGAGAAACCAATGATCTTGATTCTCTCTTTTTTAAAAAGAGATGTAAAACATTCTTCTATATGTATAAGATAGACAACCCTGGATTTAAGATTTATATACGAATACCAACAAATCTGTAAATTAAATAACTTAAAAGATAATTTAGAAAATCTGTAATGTTCCCTTCGCATATATACATAGGTGTGCTCCCACACACACACTAATGTTTACAACTTAATTTAATTTTTATTAATTTTAAAATTATAACTGTGTATATATTATACATATATACACAATATTACTATTAGATGTCCACACATACACATTAATATATGCCATTACATATTAGAACAAATTATTATAAGATTATATATGTGGACTGGGAGTGGTTTGAACTAGAAACAAAGACTACTCTGACATATAGTAGGTGAAACAAGATGATAGACACATAATACTGTTTCAATATATATATATATTGTAACCTTAAAGAAAAGATTCTAGTATTTGACTCTCCTGAAACTTGTAATTACAATATCCTAGAGACTTTACAGCTAGACACAGCAGGGTTACAATAAATTTCATAGGATACAGAGATATTTATAACATGATAGAGGGAAAATCAGACAATGCTGCTAATAATTATTGCATAAGAATAAATTATAGAAGAGAATTTTTACTTTTGTTAAATATTTGTTAGATTTAGCCTCCCTTCAAATTATATTCTCTGAATACAACAAACCTATATTTAAAGAAGGATTTTCTAATAAATCTTCTAATCTGATATTTTCAAAATAAATACTATTCTTGTTATCACATCCAATAGCATAATTTGTAACAATTTGGATGAAGTGAACTACCATAAGATGTACCTTTCTTCTAGTACAGAGAATAAATAAGAAATAATTATATTACACTAGTAATATTTACTCTCATGATATAGGAATTGGATAAATCACTGTAAAAATAAGAGTAAATAAATGATCTCAAGGGTCCTACTGTAACTCTTGTGAATTTTTTTTTATTTTGTATACATTTTTGATTTATAAAATTGTTGAAAAAAGAGACGAGTTTGTCATGGAGGAAGAAATTAATAAATAATTAGTTTTTTACTTGAAGGAAACTGTCAGTAAAAGTTTTAACAGACTTGAATTTTTTTTCTGAGAGATAAGATTAAAGCAGTTTGAAAATATTTTTTTGCACTGATTGCATGTGGGCTTGAGCATGATGATGTGTAATCTTTGGACAGCTGGGGATAAAATATTAAAAATTATTAAGTAAAAATGGCTGAGTTTTAATAAAGTTTTTTTTAAGTTCTAAGGGCTGAAAGCAGAAAGTGAGAAAAAAGAATCATGGCCAAATCAAGGAAGGTAGTGTGAAATGACTTGTTTTTTTTTATGGAAAAAAAGGGGAAGACAGGAAAAAGAAAATTATAGGATACATGCTCTTCCTTATTAAAATACCATCAGGAGAAAAGGGATTCAAAAGTAACAAAATTGGTTAAAGTACTGCTTTTATAAAAATGACTGGAGATGTTCAGATATATGCATAACGGTTTATCACTTTTAAATTATTAAAATAAAATATATATATGTACTAGAGTTATTAAAAGAGTTCAGAGAAGAAATAAATTTAGTTGAAACAATAAGTCTTTTATTGTGATCCATAAAGATCCAACCCCAAGACAAAGCAAAAAGTAAAATGGCATTATAAGAGGCAATATAAATTATTGCTTCCAAAATATAGACTCTGGATTAGTATATTCATAGCTGTAAAATAAAAAACCAATGCACTATTAGCTGCAGTTATTTTGTCCCAAGATTGAAGCTACTAGGAGCTGACTATTTGTCTACACACCTGTACCCGACCAATAGAATGGCAGTGTTCCTGGTTAACCATGTAAAAAATACATTTTGTTGTGGAGATCCAATTCATATCCTATGGTTTGTTTAAGAATCATCATCATTTTTAAAAAGAAAGGAAGGAAAAGAAAGAAGAAGAGAAGAGAGAAGAAATTGAATTAAATCCCCATATCCAGCTTTTATTGATCTACTACTATGCTGCCTTTCAGAGTTTCTTTTTGTTAGAAGTGCCAAAGAATTCTACAATGTTAATTGATATCCACGAGATTTTCAAGAGATCCCAAGAACAGTGGGAACTTTATCAAAATTTTCTTTATGTCATATGAAAATCATAAAAGAGAAAAAAAAATAAAAATAAAAAGAAAGGAACAAAAGAGAGAACTCATGGGAAGCACAGTAAACAAGCTTGAAAATAAGGAAAGAGAAGTCAACTGTCTCAGCTAAGAGTTTCTCCTTAAGAACTGAAATGGAGTGGTAACATTTTAGAACTTTATTAATGATTTCTTATTTAAAAATGATCATTTAAATCTCCTTCTATGAATTCAAATATCATTTCTTTTTCTTTTTTTTTGTTTTACTTTGACACATAAACATTAAAACTTTTTTTTGATGTTATGCATAACAACACTGCAAATATAGTTTTGAAGTCATTAGATTTAATTTTTTTTATTATCCTTGAATATTTTTTTGCTATAAATATGCCTTTTATTTATTATTATTTGTTTGTTTACCTAGTTATTAATATGGTAACTAAAATACTGGAGCAACCTGTCCATATATATTTGTATAATGTATTGTATAATGTATTCTTTTTACTTATTTGCATATTTAAGTTTGATGTAAAATGTTTCTTTGCTCAAGGTTTAAAGAATTGTTTTTTATATATTTTATTTGTATTTAATAAGGTGAAGAAAAAGGTGTTTTATGTTATATATGTCAACTTATCACAAAGTGTGACTGACTGCATATCCAAACATAGGAAATTAGAATAAATTAGGAATAGGTCATACCAAATCATAGATGCTCAATGGGTGTTATATTGTGTGAACAGTTTCATAAAGCATAGATGCACCTGTGTGAAAGTGAATACACACATACCACGTAAATGATCATTTTATTGCATTTGACAACATATATACCTAAAGCTGGGAGAAAATATTAAATAGAATGTTTTTTTTATTGGGTAGTTTTATAGTAGACCAGCTTGCATCAGGCAAATATGAGCACATATACTTGTGTCTCTTATTTATATATACATTTAATAATGCTTATTTATGTACTGTTATAAGTACTATTATGATTGAAGTCCATTATATGATCAGAAATTTATTCTTAAAATAAAGGAATCATAATAAATATACTTATCTAATATTCTTGCTGTAGCATTATTAATGTGATCATCATCGGGAGGGTGGTTGGTTGCAATTGTCATCAGTTTGATTTAGTGCCAAAAGTAGTAGTGAACCAAGTATACATGCCTATTTAGATGGGGTGGTTATGGCTTGTTTTGGCTGATCATGGGATAGTCATCATCTTAACTGATGATGGTACAAGAAATCAATATGAATGTTATGGTTATGATTATATTAGCAGTGGTTAATTGATTATACAGCTATATAAAAGTAGTCCCACATTGATAACTGAATTGTATATGGATCTATAAATTATATGGTTTAATTGGATATTGATGGTGGCAGGTGGGGCTTAAGATATTCCTAGGTCTCCCTCATGTCTCCTACAAAGGGATTTACTCATATGTCCTAAATTTATGAGTTTAATCAAAAAATGGATGAGCAAATAATTACATAGATGATGATCATGATGGTCTTTTATAATAGTTGGGAGGGGGTCAATATAGTGATAATTCATTATGGGACATTTGATATTGATGGTTACACAGTGGGAGCCATGTGTTATATAAATAGTATTGATAAGGATGGGGAGATTTGGTAATCTGATGAAATGGTTGTCCCAACTTTGAAATCAAGATATCAATAAGATCTGTATAGTCATAGATTTGGAGGGAATAGGAATGTTAATATGAGAAAGATTCTGTAAATACCATTTTGAATCCATTGGCTTAAACCAATAAATCCCATGAGCTAGCCCTAGCTAACAGATACTTTGCCTGGATAGGGTTTCCAATTAAATTAGAATGGCTGCAAGGCTGGTAACATATAATGATAGTTATAAGCAGAGCCCTGAACCCTTCCATGGTAATAATAGTGATTTTTCATTAGATGGTACCACTTATGGAATCATTCTGTTCCTATCGACATTATGTACTGTTACAATATATATATAAACAAAGAGCTTTGCTAATTGCTCAACAAGATTTGAGATAAATGCTTAGCAAGAGAAAGCATTTAAAATATCTTTAGATGAAAACAAACCCCATCCCCTAACCAATGGTTTCATGCTTTTGGCACTCCTCAGAGAGGTGCTAGGATAGATTCAGACACTAGATCTAAAAGCATCAACCCAAAGCTAGCATTTATATAACAGTTGACTATTGAGTAAAAAATATGAAGTTTTCAGACACCTATATGTCTACAAACCCAGCTATCTAACTCAAATAGCTATATGGGGCTGAGATATCTTCATCCAAACCATATAGTATGAGTCTTAGCAATATAACATTACTTAAGGCTAAAAGCTAAGACTATAAATAGTCAATAAAAAATAAAAATAGAGTCATTTATCACATGACTCCACTTCTTTTTTAAGCTTGCATGAAATAAACAAAGAGCTTTGCTAATTGCTCAACAATATAGTAGTGATTGAGGCTTCTCTAGAGGTTTTTTCGTTGGATATTTGCGCAAGTAAATTTATATACCCATCTGCGACACATTTACTGCACCCTCATTTTATTTTGCAGTAGATTCTATAATTTACTAAGATAGAAAATTTTAGATTGTGAATCTAGCAGCACCCTCTGATGATTGATGTCAGTCATACTTGTGGTTCTTCAGTTGATCATTACAATATTATATATACACATATGAAAGTCTTTCAAAAACTCTTTTTTTTTGAAGTGATTAATCCAATTTTATTTTTTGCACATGCAAAATCAATAGTTTGTTATTGAAATAAATTTGATGTGATTATAATATTTTTCATAAATAATCAACTTAATATAAATATATATTTGTTTATTTATCCCTATAATCTTGAAGATGTGAATACATGTAATTGTGAGAAGAATAAAACATCACACTTAATTTTATGAGGGCACTTATTCAATTATATTACATTTCATAAATGACCAATGATTCATATAAATCAGACCTTGGAAGTATTAAATTTATAATATCGAATTTGGAATGTATCAAATAAATTCATAAAATAGAGTTGCTATAATTATAATGTATGTTTATGTAGTATTAAATACATACTAAATAACTAATGATATCATATCAAATAATATAAACCAGAGTAATCAAAATTTAAATCTTAGAGATGTTTTGCTCTTTATAAATATATATATTCACAAGCACTCTGATCAAAAAGTAAGAATGAATTTCCTTCTCATTGATAATCAAACTGAGAGAGTGCAAATCTCTCAAGCGTTTAGCCAATCAGATTGCAAATACTGGGACAAAGAATTTCACAAGAAAAGAGCGGTTCTTTAAACTTTTATATAACTTCTAATAAGGCTTGTGTGCAATAATCATCTAAATTCACAATGTGACTCTTACATTTATCTAATTAGCATCATGATGTTAGTTTATGTAAATAATAAGATCTCTGCTGACATACTTCTTGAAAATCAAAACTAGTATTATCTATGCATCTTTCTGACATACCAGTATCATGGTCAGTTTAGTCATGCTACTGAGCATAGATAAACTCTATGGATTGGAGTTATCATTGGAAGATGAACTGTTAAAAGGGGAACTAATATTGACATACAATAAACAGGTCTTATGTATTTCCTTTATACAATCTGTTAAATGAAAAAAATATGTAATAATATTTCATTCTATGATTAATGTTACATCAAACTCAACAAACTATGACTATTCTAGGATATGTGATAGAGAAATCCATAAATTCTTATTATCTCTTTAATAATATAAAAAATAAAATTTTAATAATAAATTTAACTTTTTTTTTTAAATACTAATACATTGAAAAATTTATTTTTTTGATGTACATTTACAATGGATTGGACTATATTTATACTCTTAAAACAAATTGAAGCACACATATATCATTATTTATAGAGAATTTGCTATCTTAATATACACTGAGCATTGATTATATATATGTGTATGGGAAATATTAATCTGGGCCAACTGATGAGTGCTGGTTCAGCATCTTTTCTACATGTATGTGGTCATGTGTATCAGTGGTTTGAGATAGGGTGTATAGTTGAAGGATGTTTGAAAGTCTGAATTCAAATCCCCTATATTTATAGAGAATCAGTAACTAAATTACCTTTGAAAAAATGTCAACTTTATTCTGATGTTCCTTTATATCATATTGGGTTAAAACTTTTGTTTTTAGAATTCGAATATGCTTATTATTAATATATATTTTTAAACCATCAAACATCACATGATTACCATTATCTTAATGTAATATCTTAATGTAATACTTTAAATTAGGTCTAATTTTAATATATTAATTTTATTACAGAACTAAAGATTAATTGATTTTTATTATTTTGCTTTATAATCACTTAATTTTGAATCATTCAACTAAACCAATAATTTTTAATGATATCTAGTCATTTGATTAATTATGCGTTGGAAAATATTTCGTTTCTCCTATTAAATACAAATGAAGCCCGAAAAAGTATATTCGAGCATAAAACTATCAGTTTTAAAGTCTGTTACACTTTTAAATTTAAACATGATATAATTGCTATATCTTATTAATAATTTCTATAATAATAATACCTTTCAACATTTTAGTTTTTTTTTATAAAATAAAAATACAAAAAAAAATGAAAAAGTGAAGAATTACTTTATAAAATACTCAAAACTAGTCCGAATTTGAGCAAAAATATTATCTCAACGAAATCACAATTTCTGAAGACTTTCATAGAATCTGACTCAGAGTGAAAGATTGGATTGTGATAGATGATTTATAGACATATTTTTAAAGCAGCTTCTTCTTGATTCATGAAATTGGGATTCATGTATGACCCAATAAAGTGATTTTATTGTCAGCAAAATTTTTCTAGATTGAAATAAACGATTTATTACAAATAATCCATAGCAATATAGTGTTGGAGTTGTTCTATCATTAAATATTGAAAGTCTTTAGTAAAATAATTAAACTTTGTTTAATCTTTCCACAATGTTTTGAATAATATTAATCTCCTCTCTTTATGCACTTCTGGCTGCTTAGTAACAATATTTAAGAAATGAAATTAGATCTTTAGATGATTGAATATTGAATTTTAATGTAACACTCTAACCAATCGAGCTGTTCTATCAAAGGCAACAATTAACAAAAATTCATGTACATATCTCTGAGAATCCACATGATTTCTTTACTTTTTTTAGTGGCTTCCAGACATTGACTTTTGAAGTTATTTGCCATTTGTCATGTCAGCAGCTTCTTTATATATATATTTTTTTTTCATTATATCAAATATTTTTGTACTTTCCCAATTGAATATATTTTCATTGCTATATATATGATCTCTTACTTTAGCCATCTCTATTTTCCTTTTGTAATCATCAGTTTATGTTCTATCAATCACTTCTAAATGGGATGTGTCTGGTCTCACCAATATATATTTTTCACATTCACATGGTATTTCATAGATGCAATTTCTGTTTTAAGCATTTCAAGTTTAGGCTTTGTAAATGTTGCAATTTTTCATAGTGTGGTATGGATTTGGAATGTTGGTCTGATGTTATATTGATTGCAAATTTTCTTTAGTTTATATGTTATTTGTATGTTATTTATTTGTTTAATGACTCTTTTTGTTGTCTATTTAAGATTTTCTTAATGACAGCTGATGCATAATGAGAGTTTAATCTATGTACAACTTTTCTTTTTCCAAATCATTGTTTTTTGAACAAACTTCCTTTACTCTAGATCATAAAAATAACATAATTTCATGTTTGATATTTTTATTGTATTAAATGTATATTTGTAAAACAAAAGGTTGATGTCATAGAGAATATGTAATAGACAACATAGGCAACACTTCACAATTACCTATATTATACAAGCATTATATAAATTATCTAAACACTGCCCAGTCTAATTGTTTATAGCCTGAATTACTGCCACACTCTGTTAATTATCTACCAGTTATGCTTTGAAACAAACACTCTGAGTCAAAATTTAACTCAACTGAATAATAAATGAATTTATTTTAAACTCTCTTTAGCCATATTTATTACTTATTTGTCTATTAGATGTATATGTTAAATATTTTTCTGTCTGTAAGGTGGGATCTGTAACTTGTAGTTTTGATTTTGCCATGAGAGAAACTTGTCACATAAATGTTGAAGAATGCCAATTTTTGTTGCTCTTCTGATTCTATTGTAAACATAATTGAAGGGAATATATTGTTTAAATGAGTGTTTTTAAATGTGTTTCCCTATGTTGCCATACAAGAAATGTATCATTAATATAGTGAAGCCAAACTTTAAATGGATATGAAGTAGTATTTATTTTTTAGTTTCAAATTCATCTGTGTAAATATTGCTAACCAGGGGTGACAATTGGTGAGCCCATAAACATCTGATTTTTTTGGAAGAATTTCATGTTGATTTAAAAGTATGTTGTTATGCAGCATGGTAATGATTTCATACATACTTCCAATAAGAATAGAGTTGTTCTGGTTTGTAAGCTTAATGTCATTTAATATTTTTCTTGCTGCATACATCTCATGATACATTTGTGAATAAACTTTCCACATCAAAGTTTACCAATATATCAATTCTGTCACTTTTCATGTTCTTCATTAATTCTACAAAGTGCTTAGAATCCCTGATAAAGGACAATGCCTTATATGCCAAAGCAGTAAGAACCTTGAGAAGAAATCTTGATAAATTTTGTCAAAATGAAATTTCTAGAATTAACAAAATGTCTTAATGGAACATAGTTCTTTTAGATTTTGGATAGATATTAATGATGAGGAATGTTTCTGAAATATAATATTAACTTACTTTTTTTTTTAATTACTGAAGAACCAGCAATGTTTCTAAGTAATGCTGATAACTTAGTCTCTATACTTTATATCATATTTTTTATCATTTTTTTATATTGGCCTGATATGAGGAACTTTATCATAATCAGTTGAATTCATTTTAACTATAGTATTAACTTTATCAGAAGATAGATAATAAATGTTTATGTCATTTTTGTTGTCTCTCAAATGTTCTTTTTATTCTGGAACATAATTCTGTTGCTTCTTTTAAATGCAATGTTTTGAGTGACTTCCATCTGCGACTGCCATTATATCTAATAAAAAAATATTAAACAATGTGATAGAAAAGTTTAATTTATTTTCTAAAACAGAAATTTCAGAAACTGTTAGATGTTTAAAATTAAGATTTTTAATCGATGAAGCTGGGAGATAAGAAATTTAATGTGCTCATGTAGGTTTAATTTTTTTTCTTTTAACATTCTTCTATTTTCCTTGTAATTTAAAATATAAATTTTTTACTGCTTAAAAAAACTCTTGTAAAGTCTTCATCAGTAAGTTCATTTTTGTTAAAAAAAAATGTAAATTATCAATGGGATGCAATATTTGATAATTGGAAAATCTTTGAGCATTTATTTTTTTCTCTTTATTAAGTTTTGCTTGCTTTCTGAGAAATTTTCTCAGCTCTCTGGGAGTGAGTTGGAGAATATTTCAAATTTACTTTTACATAAGGAAGTTAATTGACTTTCTATCTTGGCCAATTTTAGACATAAGTTTTTACACTGACTAATGATTGATAAAGTATCTGGTCCATACTGAATTCTTAGTGTTTGCCTGAAGATTTGTAATGAGGCATTTTCCTGTTAATTATGTGTTAGACTATTTTCATTATCAAACATTAAATGATAAATATCTTTAAAAAATTTACATTTTATTTAGCCTTCACCATTACGTTCAATTAGTAACAACACACCAGATTAATACATATGTATCATTTTACTTTCTTTTTCAGATGTTGAGTGTCCTGTGAGGGTCCTTCTGATTTATGTGCTTTTTCTAGTCACTCCCAAATGTTATGTAGTAACTCACTAGATTGACTTATAAAGTTATTTACCATTGTTACGTAAGCAGCTTTTTTAAATTTTCTTTTTTCCTTTCATTCCAATATTTTTGTATTTTGCCAATCACATATGTAGCATATATACATGGTCTGCTATTTTGGACACATTGTTTTCTCTAATCAATAGTTTGTATTCTTTCAATAACTTTTTAATTGGGTGACTGATGTCCCAATATACATTATTTGAAATTTACATCCTATTTATAAATGCAATTTTTGTTGAAATATTGAAAAACAAAAACTGTTATGAATATCATGTATATGTGGAAGAATGTATTTTAGTAATACCAGTTATTCATTAAAAAATGGTTGAAAGAGTTCAAACTGATAATTGGAGAAGAGAAAACAGATGTGTCTAAAATAGATCATGTATGTACCATTGAATATCTGTTTGAACAGGAAAATACAAATATTGGATAAAGAAAAAAAAGCACAAAAAGAAAATTCAAAGAAGCTTCTCATTGAAATAATCCCACAAGTCAAACCTAGTGTGACAATACTTAATGTCTGAAACCCACTAATTAAGTCTGTTCTTAGAAAAAAATGGAGAAATGCAGAAAGGCTCTCACATATAAGTATATAAATTTCTATTGATGATTGGCTTTGCAAGAATAGCTCAGTGATTCAGAATTCATTATTCAATAAATTGCTGAGGCCAACAGCATGTGAAGAAAAGAGTACAATAATTTTACTCAAAATTTTGTGTTAAACTAATCTGGAAACTCTTACAATCAGTCAAATATGTAATTTGAAAAGTTGAAATAGAGTTGAAAATATTTCTAAAGGTATTCAATATTTAATGTTAGAAATATTTCAACACATAATTAATGGCAACATATGTGCAAGGCCATTTATAGATAATTATATTTTAAATTAATTGTGTGATTTGGCAAAAAGAAAAGTAAATAAAAATATTGTCATCTCATTTATGCTAAAGATGACACTATGTAATTGAAATATTCTTTGGCATGGTTTTAGGAACATTCAGAAGAGATTTATGGATTGCTTGCAGAAGTATTTGGTTTCCCATAAGATTTAAAATTAAAAGTGCTTTTTACTTAAATTCACTTTTATGTCAGACTGAAATTTTATAGCTGATTTTCAAATTTTATCCCATTATAATTTACTCTCATTGACAAAACAATCGCCATTATTCTCTTTTTATCTTTTTTTACATTTTATTTTTTGATGTAAGACTTTCTAGTTGTTTTTAGATGTAATATGTTGACTATTTCCATCATCTATGAGTAAATGTTGAATGTACAGAAAATTTAAACTTTATTTAAACTTTTTCAAATGCAAACAACTTGTTAGTAATAACACACAATTTGATAACATGGGTTAGTAATTACACAATGTTTCAAGTAGTATTATTATCCACTCTTCTTCAGGTGTTACTGGCCTAATATGCATAGTAACAGTATTCCCATAAAAGTTGAACTCTCACCTTTAGTTTCTTGAATATCAAATTTAAAGTAAATATTCTAACCAACTGAGCTATTCTATCAAAGGTAACAGATAGTATAAATTTGATATATTTATATATGAGGGTTGGTTCAAATCCTCCTGAGTTCTTAAATTTTTTTCCTAAGTTCTTTAATTAATTAATTAATTTATTTTTAATTTTTTCTAAGAGCAAGATTAATTAGAGACTTCCATACATTGTGTATTGCCACACTGTGTTGACTTATAGGATTTTTTACCATTAGCATAAGAGCATCTTCCTTGAATTTTCTTCTCATGCATTTTTTTCTTCTTTATTCAATATTTTTTGTATTTTCCCAGTTAAAGATATGGTCATTACTATGTACATGGTCTGATATGGTAGACACATCTGTTTTTTTTTTCTTTTTTAATCATTAGCTTGTGTTCTTTCAATTGCTGTTTAACAGGGAAACAGGTTTCACCAATATATTTCCTTCTACATTCACATGGTATTTCATAGATGCAGTTTTTGATCCTTCAGCATTTAGGCTAAGTAGATGTAAGAATTCCTCAAAGTATTGTCATGGCTTTGGAAAGCTGTTCTAATGTTATATTGACTGCAGATTTTTTTAAATTTGTCTGCCATTCCTGGTATATATGGATACAATACAGTACCAATAATAGTTTTTCCTTTTTGTGTCTCTTTGTGTTGTCTATTAAAAGTTTTCTTGATGACCACTGATGGATAATCATTCTTCATAAGTGTTTGTTCTATGTGAATCTTTTCTTTTTCCAAATCACTGGTTTCTGAACAAACCTTCTTTGCTCTGTTCCATAGTAATAGTACAATTCCATGTTTAGTTCTTCTGGTATGATTGGATATATATGTCAAGAACTTGCCAGTGTGTGTTGGTTTCCTATATACTGTTGCTTTTACTTTGCCCTGTGGGAGTCTCATTACAAGAACATCCGGGAATGCCAATTTTTGTTCTCATTCTGATTCCATTGTAAATTTAGTTGAAGGAGATACATTGTTAATATGCATTCAGCATGACTGTAATTGCACCTCACCATGCTGCCATACCACAAATGTATCATCAACATGCCAAAGCCACACTTTAGGCAGACATGTAGTAGTATTTATGGCTATGGTTTCAAGTTCTTTCATGTAATTATTGCTCAGTAAAGGTGACAGTGGTGATCCCATGGCTATCCCTTGATTTTTTTGGAAAAATTCTGAATTATACTGAAAGTATATTGTTGTTATTCAGAATGTTAATAATTTCATTATACTATGAATAGGTAGCTTGGTTTTTGTTTGTAGACTATTATCATCATATAATTTTTTCTTACAATAGACAATGCCTCATCACATGTTACATTTGTAAACAGACTTTCCACATCAAAGCTTACCGATATGTCAGTTCTTTCCATTTTCATGTTCCCAACTAATTCTACAAAATGCTTAAAATCTCTGATGAAAGATTGTGTCCTGTATGGCAATGGACAAAAGCTTTGAAGAAATCTTTTGACAAATTTTGACATGGTGAATTGCTAGAACTAAGAATAGACCTTAATGGAACATTGTCTTTTTGAATTTTAGTTAGTTCATATAGATGTGGAATATTGATGAAGTACAAAATCAATTTACTTTTCTCTGAATCACTGAAATACCTGTGATGCTTCTGGAGTAATGCTTATAGTTTTACCTCTGTATTGAGAATTGGATTTTTTGCTACTTTTTTGTATTGGCCTGCTGTGCAAAGACCTAGTATTTTATCACTGCTGCTTTCTAAATAAAACACAATTAAGATGACTTTCAAACAACAATATATATAAATCATAGTCTTAGTTTACCAGAGTTTCTTTAGGCTTGTGTCAATATCTTTTTTACATTTTGTAAAATAATTTTGATAGTATCATTTTAGACAATAGTTTCATTTATTTATAATTTTTTTAAAAATTATTTTAATTAAATATATTGTTATATTATTTTTTCCTTAGAAATTAGAAAAGAATGTAGAAAATATTCACATGATATTTCTATATTTTCAAGTTTCGTTACTTTATTTGTTACATATTTCAATCCGAGGTCTTTACCCTCCAGAGTGAGTTACTGTCTTACTGCACTAAACTGTGCAGAGCAATTATTGCAATGATATCTGGAATATGCATTTGTATTCTCATCTGCACATTTCCTATATGCTTCATTCTTCTTAATCCCAAAATACATTTCTCTATATTCAACTGTGTGATCTAATATCTTTGTATTGATTGTCTAATTAATGACAGTGTATCAGATCCATAAATAATTATTGGTAAAACTGCCAATTAAAAACTTTGTTTTTAAGATTTTTCTCCAAAAAAAGATACTTTATTCAAATTTAATTTTATGATTAATGTCATCTATTATATTTTCACCTGCATTATTAGTCCTGTTCAAGGTATTTAAATTTAATGTTTTGTTATAATTCACAACTAGTAATCTTTTTTTTTCTTTTTAAAATAGCATTATACATTATTTTAGTCTTTTAAGCATTTGTCGTTAATTCTACTGTGTTGCTTTCATATGATAAAATTTGTGTCACTTTTTAAAACTTGGAGGCATTATTTGTGAAAACAATCTGCAAAATTTAGTTGAATAATGCAATTTCTATTTATTTATTTTTTCCATTTAAATTCAAAAACACTTCCATTAAAATGTGCAATAAATTTTGGAAATCTAGTCTCATTTTGTCATATACTCTTATTAAGTGTTAATATTTTTAATGTTATTATAAAGTCTAATTATTGTATTTGTATTTTGATAAATATTCATCAGAATTTGATAGTAACCTGAATATAAATTAATATTTTATAAATTAAAAACACAATACAACTCATATTTATGGCTTCTTTTTATAATTTCTGTTTAACCTTGTTTTTATTTTTTGGTTAGTTTGAATATAAAATTTCTATGTAGATAAGTTGTTATGATATTAGTAAAGATATTGGATAGAAATGATAGTAAATTGTTAGGTTTATAATTTCTAATATCTTTTATTTTCACCTTTCTTAAATATTAATATTTACTCTCAGTCTTGTTGTCGTGTAAATTGTTTTTTAAAAATACTTATATTAAATTCATAATTTTTTGTGTTTTTATTGTTTACAGATTTAATTGTGCATTATTTACTAAAAACATTGAAATGTAAAATGATATTGTCATTAGTACAGAATTTACTTATATATATATATTTATTATTATTATTATATATTTTTTTGTAGAATTTTTCATTATATTTCATAATATTTTCTTTTTCTAATATAACTGATAGAATGACTTGTTTAATTACTCATCTTAATAGCAAATGTTAGTATTACTATTCATGTTTAACCTCCAATCAGCCTAAACAACATTTTTAAATTGACAGCAAAAAGTTTAAAGCTAAGATTGAAAAATGATTCAAAGATAAAAGTAGTATGAATAAATTTAGTTATAAATATAGAAATAACAGAAATTTATGGAACTTTCCTTTGAATTTTTCATTTTTGAGAGTTATTTTTAATTCTTCTCACTTCACAATTATATTTCCTTATGTCATTATTCCATTTGTTCTTGTTGTTTTACACATTTCTAAACATTCGATTTGTCTAAATAAGACAATTTTAAACATTTTTGCCTTCATTCTTTTCTTTATTTGTTTTAAGTGGAGTTGAAAATTAAATGGTGAATGGCTGTGTGTTTGTACCAGTTACACATGTAGCAATTTTTAATAGAATAACAGTTATCTTCATAGAGATCTTATTCACATTTGGCTATCATCAAGTTGTGTTAATATTTTAAAATATCTTGCAAGTTCTGATTTAAATTGCTTCAAATCTTTCTAAATGTTAAAGATCTTAACTGCTAATACTGTCTTTACTTTTGTATTTATATACATTAGACAATACTCGTCATTTCTAATATTGAATCCATTATGTGTACATTTTAGACTTGAAATATATATTTTCTATTAACCAAATATAGTATTCTTTATTTTATTTTAAAATTCCTGGAGTCTCTGTTTTTGTTACAGCACTCTATATCTTTCAATTATATTCTACCATTATAATATTCCATGGTAATTCATGCTCCTTAATCATAATGAAAACAAATTAAATCTCAAATTTTTTTGCCTTTCCTATTTTCCATTAAGTTAAATAACTAATTATGCCATTCTATCAATAATTCACCAATATTCATTTTGGCCATATTTTATTTTTAATACATCCCATTTTACTTATTGTTCTAATATTTGTCCCCTTTACAAATCAATTGTCATACTGCCATTTCTTTTGATATCACAAATTTTTTTCAATATATGCAGTATATTTTTATTTAAAAGTAATATAATTCTAAGTAAATAAAAATTTATCATCAAATGGAAACCTAAGTCTGTTAGCAGTAGATTCTTAGCAACATCTGTTAGTTGCTATGCATTGCCATGGCTGATAACTTTATAGCTTTTAGAAGATTGTAGTCAAAACTTATTGTTACCTGTCATGATTATAAATATAAATGAGACTCTATATTCACACACATATGCACCCATATCTCTAAGTAAATTGAACTGTTGTCTCAGTTAAGCACAATCTATTATCCCAGAATAAAACCAAAGGTAAACTCAGTGGTTTGAACTCAGAAATAAAAGCCAACAATATCAACATACAGATTGATGCATGTTAGTGAGCAACTTATCTGAGTTCATTTACTAAGTAAATAACTTTGCGCTGCAATAACAATAATATATGAAGTAGACATTAAAAATTTACTTTTCTCGTTTCTTTTAGTTTTCAAAATAAAACATATCTTTTTTCACTTAATAACAAATTTCTTATTGCAGCTATTATACATTAATTATTTGGTTTAATATATTAATAGAAATAGTAAAACTAATTACTCAAACTTAATAATACTATTTGTAATAAATAAAACATTTATTTTAAATAAGTTGGTTTTGCGTTTTTTACTTAAAAAATCGACACTTTTTATTAAAAAAAATATTGCAGGTTACAGAAAAAGAAATAAAATAAGATTGAAAAGATTAAATAAGCATGTAGTGACATGATTTTTTAAAAGTGGAATTAAATAACTGTCATGTTGTAATTGCATTAATGCTGACAGATAGGTGAGAAATCTTAAAATCTACATAGATTATAAAGATTAGAGAAATGTAAAATTATTACAACTGAAATAAAACTTAAAATTCATTTAAAATTACACATATAAACATGTATATATATACAATTTTTGTCTTCTGTCTTTCCCTCTCTCTCTATATATATATCAGGAACTTACCTACTAGTCTTAATGTTATCAGATATGATTGTAATATTAATTTTAGAAAAAACGCATTATTTTGAATTTCTTGAATTCACTGCTCTCGCTTTTTAATTGTATATGTATCTGGGATAGAAATAATTGTCTTAACAATATTGCTTATAAAACGCATTAGCATTTCAGATAATGAATAATTATAACAACGACTGTAGATTCGATGTCAAGGTCATAATGCAATAGAACTATACAAGGAATGGTCTATAAATGGCTTGGTAATGATGCCAATATTGATCACCTTTTTGTACAGAGATATTTCCAGACTATATTGAATTATGTTTTATGCCGCTTGGACAATGATAAAATATAATCAATGATAGCGAAATGTTTGAAAACTGTTAGTTGAATAAAGTGAGAAAATACATTTCAGTAAGATTAGATGAATAATTCTGAAGAACTAGCTACACACAAAAAAATAATTTTATCTTATTTTTAATATATCTGTATGTAAAATATTGCATTACAAATTTACACATATGCAATAATTATATTGGAATATTTATTGGCATATAAACATACATGCAATAAATAGCAATATATAAATGTAAAATTTATTTTTTGAACGATATATAATGTGTGTGAATGAACAAACATATACCATTGATATTATTGAAAGAATTAATAAAATAAAACATAACTAGGGTGGACACATTAGTAAAAAAAATAATAATTTGATATTAATGTTTTAAAACTAGCCCTAAGAGATTATAAAAGACTTAGAAGATTTTGTTAAATAACAGGGTACAAAGAAAAGTAATCAAACTCAGATAATCTATTCTGCAATAGTTTAATTATGGCTGAAATTGGCAATGGTCATTGACAACTTTTAAAAACTTTTGTATAAGATAATTATTTATTCTTATACATTAAAATATCATTTAAGTGTATGTGGTCATGTGTATCGGTTTTATAAGATGGAGTAAATAATTGTCGGGAGCTTGAATGTCTGAGTTCACATTCCTTCTAATTACATTAAGTTTAGTATAGACGTTGTACATGCATTTAAATATTATATATATAAATATAGAATCATTGTTCAGTAAAATATACTAAGCAATTATTAATTAAAAAGTAAACAAAAAAATACTGAAATCATATAATAATCATATAATAGATCATGTGATACTTTATATGTTTAAGAAATAAAACTATTAAAATCTTCAATTGAATATTACTGGTGAGTGTTCTTTTTGTCCATTATTGTTCTGCAATGAAGATACTGTAAATTGCAGCATTATAAATTCAGTAGTAATTTTAAAAAAAAAAACACAAGCATTTCTTGTTAATTTGTTAGTTACAGAATTGTTTTTTAGTTGCTCGGCTGTGTATTAAAAACTTATAACACTTATAGAAACTAATCTTTATATAAATGTAGTTTATAATATGTAATTATTATCAAATTTCATAATAAAAGCTTTTTATTAAAACACAAACAATTTACTTCTGGATGAACACTCTAAACAAAACTATTTATTTTAATCATTTAGTCATAAGTTATTCATTTACTTT
Organism: Epiperipatus broadwayi; assembly: GCA_028023455.1. Classification (NCBI taxonomy): domain Eukaryota; kingdom Metazoa; phylum Onychophora; class Udeonychophora; order Euonychophora; family Peripatidae; genus Epiperipatus; species Epiperipatus broadwayi. Next base: position 5,349,914 of record JAQFVV010000038.1, on the reverse strand, counting down.
TATATATACAGTTTTTAAATGGTCAACTTGCTTTCTAAAATAAAAAGAGTGTTTAAAAGATGGAAATTTAAAATGTTTGAAGTATGCAGCTAAAATAATTTAAATATAAATGAATAAACTAATTATTTATAAATAAATTAATAATACTCAAAACTTTTAGCAAAAAGTAAGAAAATGTATTAAATATTTGATATTTCATGGCACAAATATCTGAAATATTTATTTTTAAATGGCATTGTTTACATTTCCAAGAATACTATTTTTAATAATTACTAAAAATAATCTATTAACAAGTTTGAAGTAAGCAATTAAAGATAATTTATTAAAATTAACTATCTATGAAAGAACTTATCAGCGACATCTTTTAAAAAATTGCCATTGAAGAGTATTCTTACAATTAGGGCAATATGACACATATTTTATTTTAGTATTTAACAGAGATTTTCTTCAAAAGATACTGCCAATCATATAATAAAAAACGTCACTTTTAGATATTTATGAAATTGATTTAGATAATTATAGCAAACTCACCTGACTTTTAATAAATAGTCTTCAAACAAGTAGTGGTATATAATAATGCATTCATCTAATGATCATCATATGACCCACATTACCTACTGGGAGTATTATTTTTAAAAGTTTGTTATTTTTAGTCATTAAGAGTTCACTATGAAAGATAATCACTTTACAAATTCCTACAAGCCAAGTAAATTTATAAAGCCATATCTTTTTTGAATGATATTAAATTTAAATTCTAAAAATAATATTATTTATTATGCCAATATATAATGTTTCCATTTTTCTACTTATAAACAAGAATAGGTTTTGATTGATTGTATATTTTCTTGTGAGTGATGGATCTTTTAGGATAATGGATGTTCAAAATATTGATTGAAGATTGATTGCAATTTTTAAAAAATATATATAAAAGATTTGTAAATAATAAGAATCCAACATAGAAAAGTAATATCTATGCGTATTTTTTTTAATTTGACATTTTGTTTTAAACATCTTATCACTATTAAAATTTAAGATAACTAAATATAATTTATTAATTTTTCATTTTTGACAGAAAGTACAATATACAAGCCTAATTAACAATACACTGTTACTAAATATAAAAGGCAAAGATAAAACAAATGGTAAATAATTCACTTGTATTTTATAGAATTATAATTTCATTTGCCTGATAATAAAGATTTGAGCGGTTTTATTTCTTTGTTTTTCCTGTATCTAATAGTAGACAGACACCTATTTAGTGACCAATATTGGATAATATGCTGGATTGACTATAGATTGGCTGCTTAAATAAAAAATCCTAAATCTGTTAATAATGCATGCGCAATTTTATAAAGGAAAGTAAAAAAAAAAACATTTCATGGTGTAGTGGTTAGCACATTAAAACCCATGTCTGTAGTGAATTAGATTATAACTTATAATTTCATTGGGTTTGAAGCATATGCAGAGATTGTTATTTAGATGGCCATTGGTAGACAATTTTATTAATCATGTAATTATTTGGTGATGAATGGGTACAAAATGTAAATCCTTATTTGTTTATTTTGGTGCAAATTAACTTTTTCGTTTTTGCAAAAGAGTTCTGAAGAAGCATTTGACTTTTTCTCAAAAATTGCTTAGAAACGATTTTACCTTTTTTGTATAAATCAAAAGGAATTTATTGATTTATATATGTATATTTGCTTTTTCTTAAAAAATCATATTTTTTTTTTTTTGCTATTGAAAAGAATAATAATAATGACAATGTAAAATTATTTTCAATTAAGAGGGTAAATTTGAGAGGAAAAAATTTCTTTGTTTTATTAAATTATGCTAATTATTTCTCTTTTCAGATTGATATTTAAAATATGTCGATATATATTGTAATTTTAAACATATTGATTAAATTTTTTTCTACTTGTTCATATGTATGCGAGAAAAATAATATATAAGTTGAAAATTTATAAATATTTAAAAACTTTTACATGTAAAACTATATTTGAGTGATTTTAAACGAATATACAAGCATTAATAATTACAAATATTAAAATTTAAAGCAATTTAAATTACTAGCCAGAAATAATTTAATATATTTTAAAACTAATTTTAAAATTCGTTATAAAAAGTGTATCTTATTATAAAATAAATTGAAACCTATTAAATATGTGAATTTGTCTTGATGAACACTTAAAAAATATTTATCGTTTGATAAATGGATTAAGTGCATACATGTGTACAGAACACACAGATATAAATAATGCATTCAAGATATATATCAAAACGTACTTAAGCATATGTAACAAAATTTGTTAATCAAACCACAAACAAGTGTGTAAATTATTAATACTTAATCATCCATATCGATGCATAATAAAATCAAAATTATTTTATCACTATATAGTATTATGCATCACATGATCACTATCTTATACTAGCACATAATTGTTTATACACAAAGCAAAACTCTCCATACAGTATTGCCACCCTGTAGTCTGGCGATATTGGATGAGTAGGCATTAGATAAGGATTTTATGCACAAGCCTTCTGGCATTCAATGATTACTCTGGTTGGCACAGGGTGGCAATACTGTAAGGAGAGTTTTGCTTTGTTTATAAACAATTATGTGCTAGTATAAGATAGTGATCATGTGATGCTTAATGGTTTAACACCAATCCTGCCTAATAAGATAGTGGTGGCTATGGTTGTTAAAGAGCCAAAGACACCAAAATGTAATGGGTGCTGAACTGAGTTCAGACACATATGACTATATAAGCTATTGAGCTTAGATTGAAAATATTTTTGTGTTTTCAATTTCATTCTCATAGTTTTGTAGTTATGTAGAGATAAAAGATGGGTGCTGGCGGGTTGCATTAGATCCTAAGATCTAGGTGCAGTGCTCTCAGATCCAAAGCTCCTCAATGACGATGGCCCAAGCCAGAAACTAGTCTGGGGATATTGGATGAGTAGGCATTAGATAGGGATTTTATGCACAAGCCTTCTGGCATTCATTGATTACTCTGGTTGGCACAGGGTGGCAATACTGTATGGAGAGTTTTGCTTTGTTTATATAGTATTATATTCTAGAATAGACATTTGATTAGGTAAGCCTAGAAATGGTAGCCCCTACCACTACATCAACATAATGAATTTCAATATTTAAATTAGAAATACATATGCTTATTCAAAAGAGAAAAAATAGAAATAAAAACTCTTAAAAAACACATATTTACAATATATATATTATAATTTGCAAATAGTATTAATAGTATGTAAGGGATTGTATCCCATAAACCAATTATTGTAAACACTGTTTATAGCACCTCTACAACTATATTTATAAACAGTATTCACATTGCCTCTACAACTCCATAATATTCATTTCCCAGTTGAGAGCTTGTGTGGTCAAGTCAAAATGTTGGAATATCTAATTAAAATTTTACAGAAATGAGACTGAAAAATATATTTTATATAAACATACTATATATATATATATATATATATATATATATGAAAACAATCCCATTGCACAACACTATACTAAAATAAATATCCAAATATCACATCATTTTACACGGTTAAAAAATTCAGCACCACTCTCTGTAAAATAAATATAGAATTATATTAGAGTCCATAGTTTAAAAATAGCCAGTTCAAAATGATACCACTTTGAAACTTTATGTTATTAGAGCTTAAATATTGAAACAAACTAATTCAAACAAAGAGCAAGAAATTTAAAGAAGAAAAGTGGTATCAATTTGAACTGGCAGTTTGTGAAATATGGATTCTAATATATATATATCACAGAGTGCAGTGCTAAATTTCTTAACCATATGTGATGATTTGAAGTAAATATATATTGTAATGGGCACATATGCCGTTACATTATTTTTTTTTCCTAAAAATTAGACATGAAAAATAAAAGTTCACAGATAAAAACTTCTTTTTTAAGAATTAAAAATTGAAAGTTAAAAATCATCTAAACTAATGTTTAAAATTTCACAGATGAAAAATTATTAGAAGAAAACTTTATTTAAAAAAAGAAAAAGTTTTAAAACTAAATTTTCAACAAAAACTTAAAAAGATTTAGAGATAAAAATATATTAAAGTTTGTACAATAAATTAATTAATGCTATTGTAAAATGGAAATGATTATTTTAATTAGTTAAAAGTAAGCTAGCCCTTGGGCATTTCAAAATATATAATCAAAGGTCAGATAGGAGGGAAAAAACAATAGAAACTAATAGCCCATAAAATAAATCCCTCAGGAAATGGACATCAATGAAAAGATCATTATCGTCATGACATAATGTCCACTGAATCCAAAAGTTTACAATAAAAGGAAAAGTTTGGAAATAAGAAGGATTTTTTTTAGAGAAGATAGAGATGTGACAGCAGAGGTGTGCTACATGTGTTGCAGGAGAAGGTATTGAAAAGATGCACTCTTCAATCCCTTCAGTTTTGCTAAAAAAAAAAGAGAAAGAAATGACCAATTGTTTTCTATATTGCGGACCACAGGACATCGAGGGAATTAATGCTGGATCCCAAATGGCAAGCAACAGATAAAGATGAACTTTTTAAAACCATAAGAACTTTATGAACATTTTCAAAACAATAACTCTAAATTCTAAACCTTCCAGTATTTAAATTATAGCAATAGTATTTCCTATCTGACCAAACTAAGTTATTTATTAATTATTTTTATTGAATGTATTATTTGTTTGTTAAATCATTTCCATTAATTTATTTTCCATTCTTTTAAGTTTTTGTTATGATTTTTTTTTGTTGAACAACTTTTAATAAATGTTAAATTTAAGTCGGGCATGAATGGCTGCATAGATTCATAAAGTTATGTTAGTTTAAGGGAGGGTAAATCTTAGGTTATTTGTTTCGTAGTTAAATTGGGTCAATAGATTGGATATATTGGTGTAATTAGTAAATGTAGTATGATATTCGCTATGTGCAGGATCCTATTATACACTGCACACCCGCATTTTTGCCTATGGAATGGGATAGTAAGACGGAAAATGCAGTTTCTTCCTATGGAGTTTTTTTATTGCTCTTCTCAGCAGACAGATGTAGTATTCCTGTTCTGGACAAGAGTCAATGTCTTCTATAACCATGCTGTTCAGATGTACATTCCTGACAGTATGGTATTGGTGCTGTAGTATTCATGCTGCATTGAATACACTGATGTATCAGATGGATTGATGTTAGTTTAACTGTGAACTTTTGGCCTAAGGTTAAATAAGGGATAGAATATTTTCTTTTCAAATGCAATCTATGTAGTCTATTCACACTCGACACTTTAATAAAAATATTAAATTCATCTGTGCCAACTTCAAAAACAAAAGTTAAAAATGTAAATTAAATGTTAAAGTATAAGTTAGACTAAAATAATAATTCTAAATTACATATATGTTTAATAAATATTTGTGTGTATTATTACTGGCAGTGGCTTCTTTTATTTTTTTTTATTTAACATTGAAAAATATTTCAAGAATTTATATTTTATAAATCTCTGTGTCTCACTGAACTAGTGGCATTGCGCTGACGGTCGGAATAAAATATATATATAAATTTTTTCTTAACTTAGGTATCTGCCTACTACTATAAATTTTCCAGGTTCAAATCGCCTGGTGGCACCCTGTAGTGCAGATACGGTAAGACTCTCATTCTTTCCGACCATTATAATATATATATATTAATATAATAATTAAATTATAATAAATTCCAACTCTCATACATTTTATTCAAACAAATATAATTTTATATATCAAGTAATATTAACTTGTTGTTGAGTCATACTCATTAAAATAATTAGTCTTTATTTTAAAACCAGAATTATTTCTATTTCAATAACAAAAATTGTAAAACAAAAGTTCACATAGATAAAAAAAAAAACTAAATTAGTTAAAACCCTCTCCCCCCTCTCTTTTTAATAGAAACAAAAAAATCCTATACAATTATATTTTGTAAGAAAAAAGATAAAGAGAAAAAAAAACATGTTTTAATAAAAAAAAATACTAACAATTATCCATTACCATTAATTATTACTTTTTCTAAAAAAATATCCTCATTCAAATATCTTTTAACCATGGATTTATTTCTTGTATTCTTTTTTGGCAGTTGCAATTTTCAGTTTTCTTTCATGTTGCCTTCCATTGTTAAGTTTAAACCATCCTCATTTTTTTCTATAGAAGTTTTCCTATTCACTTTTCTTTTTATAGGTTCAAATTTCCCTTAAGATAATTTTTCCATTAACACAAATTTTCAGGATAATGTATACAGATAAAGTTATAAAATTTTACTGTATAATAGCTTTCAGGTCAATTTAGTATAAAATGAACTTCTCTATCTTTTCAATATAATAACTTACAGGTCAGAATAAAACACAGAATGAGACAGTCATGCTATTGGATGGAAACAAGCTTATTGCAGATTACTTCAAAGATCTCATATCATTTTGTTTTAGAAAAATGGCTACATAGTGATGTTTGATGGTGCCAGTTTTTAACTAGAACTTAGCACATGGTTTCCTTCAAATTTATTTTGAAAAATATTGTTTAAAAAATTAATACAAAGATTCGTTTTACTTTAAAATACAAACTATTTTAGCACATTGTCTCCAATCCATTTTGAAAACATTTAATAAAAACTAATTGTGAGATTAATCTTACTTCAGATTACAAACTATTTTTCACTGTTCTCAGAACTGAACTGCTACTTGTTTTCTCAACAGCTAAATCAAGAATAAATATTTTTACTGTTTATTCATCAGCTGAATCCAAAAAGATTGCTGCTACTAATTTCTTCAATGCCTGAATCAAGATAGACATTTCCTCACAAGGCAATGAGATCTACTCCCTTAACTCTTTGCCTGCCTCTTACGAGGCTCCTCGTCGACATCTGACATCACTCTAACTCAGCCAGTTTTTATACGAAAATATTCGTTAAACACGTATTGAATTCGTTTTTAAAAGTTCTGTAAGATGGTGCCATCTTCCGATTTATTTTACAAGTAAAAAATAGAAAAAAAACGCATTTAAACCTAAACAAAGAAGGAACATTATTTGTGATTGGTTCTTAGCAAGCTCTCAGCCGAAAAAGACATTCTGATTGGCTGGAAAGAACAAAGAAACCGCCTGATCAAAGAAAATAAAGAAAAACGCTGAGATTTTCATTTCGAATCCAATTTTAAGTATTATAAAATTATATTTATGGAAACTAAAAATGATTCTCAGACAGAATAATAAAAAAACAAAATTATTTTCGAAAAATATTGAAGATTTTAGTACAAATATTGAAGATGTAGTAAAAAGAAATATTTACTTTTCTATAACGTAAAAGTCGATCTTTTTGTTTATATTATAGCTTTTATGTTGCCGATATTGAATATTTTAGAATAAATAAATAGCAATTTATTTTTGAAAGAACTTTCGTTCTCTTCATAACCTGAAAAATTAATAACATACTTTTTATAAACGTATCTGAGTTGAATTTAATATTATAGGCGAATATGTTTTAACAATAGGCTTTGTCTTCAGTTTGTGAGTTGGCCAATTAAAAGCTTTGATTTTTACCTCATACAACCAATGATTTAATTAGCGGTTAAAAGGTTAATCTGCTCCCTGTATGATTTTTGGAACAATCCTGTATTCATTCAATCATATCTTGTCTTATACATGATAAACATTAAACTCTGATTAATTGAGCTAATTTTATAAAATATTATTTGGTTAATTTTTCCTTTTTTATTAATAAAAAAATTCCAATCATAAGAAAAAAAATCCACTGTAGTATTTTTTTCTTATGGCAAAAACATGCTAATCTTTTAATTACCTTTTGATTTTTTAAAAAAAAAAAAAACATTGCTTTTTGTTGTGGAGAAAGGTAAAGGGGAAAGAAAAAACAACTCTAATTAAATAAAACAAAATTTCTTATCAAATTTTTAAAACTTTATTTTTTATTTTAAAAACCTTATGAACAGTACATAATGTTATTTATTCATCATCATAATCACCATTATTATTATTGTTATTATTATTGTTAAACCACTAAACATCACATGATCACCTCTTATACTACCACATAATTGTTGCAAACAAAGGCAAAACTCTCCATACAGTAGTGCCACCCTGTACCAACCAGAATAATCAATGGATGCCAGAAGGCTTGTGCATAAAATCCCTATCTAGTGCCTACTCATCCAATATCCCCAGACTAGTTTCTGGCTTGTGGCCATCATCAGTGAGAAGCCTTGGATATGAGAGCACTGCATCTAGATCTTAGGATCTAATGCAACCCTCCAGCAGCCACCTTTTAACTCTACTTTATTATAAAACAATGAGAATGAAATTGAAAACACAATAATATTTTCAATCTAAGCTCAATAGCATATATAGTCATATGGGTCTGAACTCAATTCAGTACCCATACATTTTGGTGTCCTTGACTCTTAAACAACCATAGCCACCACTATCCTATTAAGTAGGATTGGTGTTAAACCACTAAATATCACATGATCACCATTTCTTATACTAGCACATAATTGTTGGGTTGTTTTCTCATCCCTGGTGTTCGCCTAGAGATGTCACTATTTCTAGGTCAATTCCTTGAAATATACCATTTCACCAGCCTTCACCCAATGAAAGAGGAAATTTTCTACATTATAAATACAGAAATGAGTCCTCATGTTATGTTGGACTGGGGTGGGGGCCACGTCAGAAGCCAACACAAATGAGACTTCTTTCTATGATAAAACACAGAAAGAGTTCCTGACGGCTTGCCGGTTATGGCTTTTTTTCTATGCTAAAAGCAAAGAGAAAAAAATGCCTTGATTGGCTGCCATAGTAATTGATTTTGTTCATCATTTTCTTGTAACAGTAGAATATCTATTTTCTCTGTAGTTTTGTGTGAGAGTGTGTGTATTTGAAACAGTCATAGTTTTTTAAAATTTGATAAGATGTCTATTTTTTTTAATGTGTTGTAACTTACTTTACTGTTGTAAGTTTAGTAATAATGTTCTGAAGATTTCATTACAAATGGGTAACCCTCAAAAATTGCTTTTAAGGGTGAGGAATAGAAAAAAAATGTAAGGATCACGCGAAAAGTACCGTTTTCGCGAGAATTCGTCCGTGACAAGTTACTTTTGCTATATATATATATGCACAAACAAAAACAACCCAGTGTCTAATTATTAGGAATTACTTGTCCAAAAAAAAAATTAGTCAGGTATTATTATTATTATTATTATTATTTTTTGTTACATTTATTATTTCAAAATAAGATTAGTTTTTATATCTACACACTAACAAAAACAACCCAGTTCCTGATTAATTACTGTCTTAAAAAAAAAGAAAGCAAATTCAATGGGGTTTGGTTTTTTTTAATGGAGTATTTGAATTACGGTTTTTTTTTATATATATATACACAAGATTTACCAAAAAAAAAAGAAAAGAAACCCACTTTCTGATTAATTACTGTCAAAAGAAATGCAAATTAGTCAGCTATCATTTTTAAATTTAGTATTTCAATAATGGTACCCTTTTTATAGAGACAGAGTTAACAAAAGCAACCCACTTTCTGATTCATTACTGCCCCCCCCGCCCAAAAAAAAAAGAAAACGGAAATTAGTCGGGTATCATTTTTCAATTGAATCTTTCAATGACGGTCCTTACTAATAGTAGTCGGATATCAATTCTAAATTGTAGTATAGAAATGACGTTACTTTTGATAGATTTAGAATTACATATTGCTTTTTTAATAAAATGATTGATTTGCTCTTGACCAAAAATACTGTAACTTTAAAAAAAGACACACATAAAGTCCAAAAAAAAAATGAGAAAAAGCCCTGTAACTTTAAAGACACACACACAAACTCAAAAACAATCTAAGATTAATAAACATTGACTTATTACATCTTGCTTTTGAATCAAATGATTGATTTACTCTTGCAAAAAAAAAGTACTGTAACTTTAAAAAGACACACATAAAGTCCCAAAAAAATATTAGAAAAAGCCCCATCACTTTAAAAACACACACACAAATTCAAAAACAAGATAAGATTAATAAACATTTACTTATTAAGTCTTGCTTTTGAATAAAAGTATTGATTTACTCTTGCAAAAAAAAAAAAAAAAACCTTAACTTTAAAAAGACATACCAAAGGTCCAAAAAAAAAAGTTAGAAAAACACTGTAACTTTAAAAAGACACACAATCTCAAAAACAAGATAAGATTAATAAACATTTACAAAAATGAAAAAACTAACATCATATAATAGTATTAGTTAGTAGAATATTTTATTACAAATCTAAGAAATCAGATCTTTTTAGATCAAATTGATCATTTAGGTCTGGCCCCGGAATCGTTATATGTATATGTTTTCAATTAGCATCAACGCCATCCCGTGGCGAACAGCAAGGATGAGAAAACAACCAATTGTTGTAAACAAAGGCAAAACTCTCCACACAATAATCTGGAGATATTGGATGAGTAGACACTAGATAGTGATTTTATGCACAAACCTTCTGGCATCCATTGATTACTCTGGTTGTCACAGGGTGGCACTACTGTATGGAGAGTTTTGCCTTTGTTTACAACAATTATGTGCTGGTATAAGAGTTGATTATGTGATGTTTAGTGGTTTAACACCAATCCTGCCTAATAGGAAAGTGGTGGATATGGTTGTTTAAGAGCCAAAGACACCAAAATGTATGAGTGCTGAATTGAGTTCAGACCCATATGAATATATAAGCAATTGAGCTTAGATTGAAAATATTATTGTGTTTTCAATTTCATTCTCATAGTTTTGTAGTAATGTAGAGTTAAAAGGTAGCTGCTGGTGGGTTGCATTAGATCCTAAGATCTAGGTGCAGTGCTCTCAGAACCATGGCTCCTCACTGATGATGGCTACAAGCCAGAAACTAGTCTGGGGATATTGGATGAGTAGGCACTAGATAGGGATTTTATGCACAAGCCTTCTGGCATCCATTGATTACTCTGGTTGGCACAGGGTGGCACTACTGTATGGAGAGTTTTGCCTTTGTTTATTATTATTGTTGTAGTTGTCATCATTGTCATTGTTGTTGTTGTTGCTGCTGCCGCTACTGTTGTTGTTATTATTATTGTTGTTGTTGCTGTTATTATTATTATTATTATTATTATTATTATTATTATTATTATTATTATTATTATTGTGTTTCAAATATAAACTTTATTGAGACTCAAAAGGTGTTAGATAACTTACATGTGAAAACTTAAAGTATAATGCAATAAGAGTTTACAATCTTGTTTGTGATAAAAATAAAAAAAACATGACTTACAACAATTGAAAAAAATAATGATTATTGCATAACAAGATACATGTGTGAAATTAGGTTTACAGAAAGATTTCCAATGTGACATTAAGAAAAATACCTGGAAACACTTGATAGTATAAGTGAAAACATAAAGGGGGGGGGGAGTAAATTTTGTGTTAAATTGGTGTATGGCTATATGTAAGTTGGATTTATTTGAATGAGGGTATTATTGTTTTATGACTATATCTTATCATTCATTTGTTACATAAATTGAATGTGAAAAATATGGATTCTTAGATACAATTTGATAGATGACATTGCATATGCAATGGGACAATAATATTTGATGTATCTGTACAGCTGGCCAATAGAAAGTCTCATGTCCATCTGGAATGTAGTATTTCTTTGGAAGATTGGCCTTGTTATTCTGTGATGTCTATAGGTATTGAATATTTCTATCTTCAGTTGATAGGTATGTTTCAATGATTTTATTGTGGGAGAGAATCACTGGGGTAAGATCTTTTAATGGAGAGCTGGTGATTATGACTGGATTAGTAACAGTTTCTGTTTTGACTAGTTTTCATTGTCATTTCTTTTTTGGAAATCCTGGTGATCTTTTGGTCTCTCTTGAGTTGGCTATATAGGTGGAAGTCATTATTATTATTGATACATTGTTATCAGATTTGGGTTCAATTTCTGCTGTGTTACTGGGTTATTTAAATATTGATTTATTAAATAACACTCATAAGCCTACCATAGATTATTTCAATTTATTTTATAGTTATGGATTTAGTCGAACTCTTTTTTGCCTACATATATAACTCTCTTATCTCAGTCGTTTTTAGATCAAATTTTTATTAGATTAAATCAAAACTTGTATTTTGATTCGTCTCTTTCTAAGTTAATGCTCTTGGATTATTTTGCTACTGAATGAAAGTTCATGAATTCTTTAGCTTGTGTATATATTGATAAATTATCTTTTTCTAAACTGAATTATTTATTATCTATTCAGAATTAGGGAAAACTCTTTGCATTAAATAATGTTAATGCTGCATTTTTAGAATTTCAGACCACTTGTTTGATTTTAAAGGCTGAAGCTCAATTTCATTTAAAATTGGTTAGTAAAAATAAAAAGCATTCGCCATTGATAACAGACTTTGATATACAAAATTAATCAAAGAAATTTGTTAAAATCCTCAGATAGGGTAACAGCTAATTTAAAAGAACTCGGTGCTAAAATTAAATCTGATATTATAAAGTTAAATTTCAATATTATCAAAAATTTCTTTGTGATAAAAATGTTTCTTTGAAATGAACAACAATAAATTCTTTGATTAAAAAATCTTCTAGTCGAATGAAATTTATTAAGTATAGGAAAAATTAAATTAAATTACAGAATATTGAAAAATATTTAGTTGATATATTTAATAAGTTTTTTTTTCCAAATGCTTCAATGCATGATATATGCCAGAACAGATTTTGTCTTCCTATTCATGTATAAATTCTATTTCGTGTTCAGACGTTTCTGAACCTCAGTTATCTGTATTAATCAATAGCTTAAAAATGTCCATTCTTCTGGATTAGACGATGTAACACCTAAGATTATTAAAAATGATAGGTTAGTATTTATTCATGTCCTGGTTCATTTATTTAATTTATCTTTGCATTCTGAATGTTTGAAATTTAATATTATTCCTAAATTATTGGAAATAATAGTTAAGGGGGAAATGTTGTCATTTCTGTTCAAAAATAAAATTTATATAACAGTCAGTATGGTTTTATTCATGGCAGAAGTACATTAGATGTTTTAAAAAATGATGTCATTATTTAACATCTTCATTAGATCATGAACTTAAAACACTAGCTATTTATCGTGATTTATCTAATGCATTTGACTCTGTTAATCATAATATTTGAATTAAATGTTATTATTTATATTGTTTCATGGTTCTCTTGGTCTTTGGTTGAAAAGTTAGTTAAAAAATAGAAAACAGTTAACTAACCTTTATGGTAAGTATTAGTAATATGATCATAATTAATAATGAATTCCCACAGAGTTCAGCCCTTGGCCCTCTATTTTTTAAATTTATATCAATGATACATTTTCACTGAATCTAGAATCTAAGATTTTTGATTTTAATGATGATATTGCTTTATCTTATAATGCTGCTTCTTATAACTGCCTCAAAAAATAACAAACGAAGAGTTGGATTTAATTGACAAATGGCTGGCATATAATTCTATATTGGTAAATTTGGATAAAACAAAAACTATTATTTTTTCTTATAAATAAGTTTCTTTCTCTCTTAATATTAAAATTTGTTGTTAAATTTCTTTTGCATTTTAATAATGTGTGAATGGATTTCAGATTGTTTTGGATGAATCATACCACATATCTTTGACAACAGTTATATAAATTAAATTATATGTTTTTTCATTTAGTTAAATTTCTTTCAAAGTCAGATCTTCCTATTATTTATATTGCCTGTTATCAGAGAAATTTATACTACAATATTTCTATTTGGAGTAATAGTTCTCTATATATTTTATTTTCTAAGTGTCTTTTACAAAATTTTATTTTTCATATTGTCATTGGTAGATATCGATATTCTTCTGTTTGGAATATATTTGCTGAGTATGGTATTTTTGATGTGATTCATTTGTATCCATATAGAATCATTCTTGACATTTTTTAGTAAACTTTTTCTGCATTCTAATTTCTTTTATCATTATTCATCTTTCTAATATTTTTAAATTAGTTTTACTAAGTTTTTTTAAGGAATGTAATAGAAGACAATATGTCTACTCTCAATGTAATCTATCTCATGCATTTATATATGTATTCAGTTGATTTGATTAATATTTCTCATGTATCTTTTAAAAAGTATTTGCATCAGTGGTTGTGCAAATATATAATAAATTTATTATCTATTTATATTACTATTTTTATATTTATTTATTTATTTTATAAAGTATATTTTTTACTTTTTGTGACTTGTGATTTGCTGATTTTTTATTTTTATTTTTAATTTATTAAATTTTACATATAAGCTCCTTGCACAATATTTTTCCTGTTTGGAGTTTTCAAATAATTGTAATATACTTAATGTTTATTTCATAAAATAAGATTTAATTATCATCATCACCATCATCATCATCATCATCATTATTATTATTATTATTATTATTATTATTGTTGTTGTTGCTGTTGTTGTTGCTGCTGCTTGCTGTTGTTATTATTATTATATTTCAAAAGGTAAACTTTACTGAGACTCAAAAAGGAAGATATAAGTTACATTTGAAAACATGACATCTTAGATACAAATTGATTCATGATATTACACTATGTAATTATTGTTTACAATCTTGTTTGTGACAGAAAAAAAACATGATTTACAGTAATTGAAAGAAAAATAATTATTATAAAACAAAATCCATATGTCAAATTAGCTTGACATAGAATTTTTAAATATGATATTGAAAAAAATACATGAAATGAAAGAGAGATTGAAGTTGGTGTTGTATTGACATATGGTCCTATATAATTGGGCTTATATGGTTTTAGAGAGCTATAATTTCCATAGCTAAGTCTTATTGTTCATTTGTTATATAAGTTCATGTGAAAAAAAATGGAGAAATACTAGATAGCATGACTTACATCTTGAGAAAATAGAAAAATATTAGTTCAGATAAATTGTATTTTGGGAAAATGAAAAAAAATACTAGTTCAACATGAATTGTCTTGGGAAAATTGGAAAAATACTACTCAGCATGAATTGTATCTTGAAAAAAAGAAAAAAAAACTAGTTCAGTATGAATTTTTTGGGAAAATGAAAAAATACTAGTCACCATGAGTAGTAGTAGTAGTAGTAGTAGTAGTAGTAGTAGTAGTAGTAGTAGTAGTAGTAGTAGTAGTAGTAGTAGTAGTAGTAGTAGTAGTAGTAGTAGCAGCAGCAGCAGCAGTAGCAGTAGCAGTAGGAGTAGGAGTAGCAGTAGCTTTATTATTATTATGATGATGATGGTGATGATGATGATGATGTTAAAAAACATTGAAACTAATCAATAAATTACTGAAGAGAGAAACAATTATTTATCTCATTACTTTTTATAAAATTAAAACTGGAGATAAAATTACTGAAGAGAAAGAATAAACAATTATTTATTTGATTTTATACTTTTTCTTTTCCGCTATTTTTAATAAATTAGAAATATTTGCATTATTATTTTTAAAATGCTTGGAAATTCTCATATTATCATTCAAGGAAAGGGAACTCTTTTAATAAATTAATACTGATAATTAAAAAAATGTGAAAAATAATCTTATTATTTCCCCATTTTGTCTGTAGTTGTTCAATTTGAAGAGCTTATAATATCTGACATGGCCAGAGTTGGCTCTGTCTACAATATGACAATACCCTACCTTAAAATGATGAGACAATGAAATGGAGATAACATTTCATTTTTCATTATTTTAAATTTATATTCTTAATAGTCACTTTATTGCTGGAACTGCATCATCTGACTATTTTTTCATTCTATTTTTAGACAATTTATTTTTTATTTAGATGGAATAAACTGATGGCATATGGCATAACTCACCTCCCTTAAAATTCAATAAGATTTTTTCATCAATATGCTGCAATTCATTTAATTTTTATATTGTCAGATTTTGGATGAAATCATAATCTTTGGTCCATTTTATTGTTTGCCAAATTATTTACCACATATTAATAATTAATCACATTTGCACCTTTTTATAGCAAACTGAAATTATTTTACAAATTTTCCCACAAATAATTCAATAAAATCACTTTATCTTAAAACTAATTCACAGTCATTATTATCACTCTGTCTTCTAAAGTTTCTTAAACTGAGATGGTGTTATCATCCTCAGTGATTTACAATCTTCTCTACTATCTTCGTAATCCCTGTTTATTATATCATGCTGGACATGATCTTGATCCTTTTGTTTCTTGACTCTACTTTTTTCCTACTTATCTCTGTACTTCTTCTTGAAAAATAGGGAACTCCATTTAGTGATTTATAAAGAGTACTTGGGTTTCTTGAGCTGGGCTAACTTTGTGAACAGTCTCACTATTGTTGTTTTGTCCTTAATACCTATATTTTTCATCTTTTTCTATCATTTCAGTATGGATGTAATCTGTATGTGTTGTTAATATCCATATACCAATATTTACCTCATTGCTCCTTTTATTTATGCATTTTCTCAGTTGATTATAACTTTTTTGTGACTAAAATATAATGCTGGTTGATTGCTTAGATCAAGTGTATTGAGCAGTTTAACTACCTGCTCAATACTATAATGGTCGGGGTGGATCAGGTCTTTTTGTATCTGCCACACAGGGCTCAAACCAGGCCATTGAAACTTGGAAAATTTATTTAGTAGGCAGATAGGTGCTGTTAAAGATCCAACTTTTACACATATAATTTATTATGACCGTCAGCCCTAGTTACTAGATCATGGAGTAGCAGAGGTTTAAAACATTTATTAAAATATATTTTTAATAAAGAATAAAAGAAATAAACTAGATCACTGCCAGTACTAATAACACAAACGATTTTATTCACATATATGTAGGTGGTAACACACAAACTTGAAAATAATTACTATAAAAAAATTATGCTTTATGTGTAATTATCATTATTTTTTGTTAACTTTAATTTTTAATCTTAGAATGTTGAGCATAGATAGACCACCTAGACAACACACTTAAAGGATTTTCAAAACATTTGACTCCAGACTAAAATTCCGCAGCCACACCAACGCTCGCTTCCCGATGTATATCAGTAACCAATGCGATGTGAACATGTTAGCATAAAACCATGCTGACAAGAATGTGCATCTGACAAGGTGATATTATTTGAGGAACATGACCTTCATTCAGTACAGGAATGTATGTCTGTCTGGCAAAGGAAACATGCGTATAAAATAATAAAAAAACCCCGCTATGTATGGATGGGAGAGCAGTTTATCTTGCCGACTTATAGTCCCTATCCGTAGAACTAAAAGGGGTAAATGTCATGGAAAGTACTCCATGTCCATTTCAATGCATGACTACTCCTTTGGGGTCATGCATTCATATGGGCACATTGCCTTGTGTGCTAACACACTTCACATTACATTGATATAAACATTTTTATATCTCTCCACCAGCATTGACACAACTATGAAGTAAATAGTTCAAAATCAAAACTCCCTTAAACTAACATATACTTAAATGAGTCTAAGCAGCTATCTACATTCAACTTAAATTTAAGTCAATTTAATAATTTAATTGTTTTAAAAAAATCTTTAGTTTAGGGTTTTTAACTTATTTTAAAATCACATATTGTATTCAACTTATTTTTACCACAAATAATATTATTGACCTATTTTTTAAAATTTAATAATGCACAAATAATGATGCGTATTTGCTTTTATCTTAAAATTTATGTTTGCAATCGCAAACCTCTACTCTATTACAAACAGACCTTATATTAAGCATAAATTAAAAAAAATACAATACATTTTTTTAAAAAAAGATTACGTTTAAACTTTAGATAAGACTTTAAAATTGCAAAGTTTATAAAAAATAAAGTTCAGGTTTGATCAGAAAAGAAAGTCTATAGTTCATATTTAAAGAGAAATAAAATTCAGAGATTTTAAATTGAAGAGTTTATATTTCCTTTTTATCATTTATAATTTATACTTTCCTTTCTCTGTGCTCGTTCCTTCGCAACAAAGATCTGAGTTTACGCAAGGGCCATTTTTTGCGGATGATGACGATTTATGAAGATTTACGATGATTTCTGAAAATAGTAACAGTGGTTCAATCCTGGGATCCGTGGAGATGAAAGCTGCCTTCAGCCGGCCAGTCCGAGGGAAGCGCAATTAAAACAGATTACATTTCTGGTAACAGCGACAATAACTTTTTTAACTTTCAGTAATGACAAATGAATTCAAAATTCTAATCTTCTAATTTTTATTTCTTTTGAATTTTTCCTTTTATAGTCCAGAAGGGTCTTATCTCTGGAATGCATGGATCCATCTGACATATTTCACATATGTATTTCATTGGTTCATTAGGATTGTTTCTATTTCTCAACTCTTATCTATTTCATAATAATCTTTTTAAAGGTCATTTTGCCCTAAGGATCTGTTTGTAATTTTATTTTTGTTAAAACTTTTTTCATTATTTTTAAGATTAATAGATTTTTATTATATTTATTTAAAGATTAGAATCTTTGCTTCGATTCTAATTTTTTTAAGCTTATTTTATTTCAATATTTAAATTAAACTTATTAATAAATTAATAACTCATTATTTGTGCATTTCGAACATCTGTGCTTTTAATTTATTATTAGATATTTACAAAAAAAAATTTAAATGTAACATATATATATCCCGTTATACATTGGTAATCAGTATCAATCGCCATTTGTTTAATCCTAAGAGGCACATTTTTTCTTATGATCAAAATTTTCTAGCCTTCACTTACAGCATGGGCAGTTAAGGCTTTTTTTTTAAGACAGTGGTATATGTCTCTTCAGGTTTATATCTTTCCTGTGAGACTTGGTACATATTACCTTCTTGATATTTTTCAGCCCAATAACTGACCAATAATGATTCATTATAATTTTAAAAATATCAAGTTTGTGAATAGAGAAATTCAACTTGGTTGAGATATTTTATATAAATGATTGCAAGCTATTGCCATCTTACTTTCCTCTGCCATCATGTTTAGGCTAATTTCTTTTCAAACAACTTACATGTTTGATAGAGGCTTCATCCACACAGTCTCTAAATATTTTTATCTTCAGGAGTTATTGTTTCATTAAATTATGTGTCTGATTATTAAGTACATTGTTCAACTTGTCCTCTTCCTTAACAATCATTTTGATTTCCTTGTTAACTTTTTCAATTGAAATTTGACATCATCTAAATTTCATTTACCAGTTTCAATTTCTTTAAAATTGTGAAGTTTTTATTTTTTTAATTCAGCATATTCCACTATCTTTTGCAGATGCCCAATAATTTTTAGACATATCATTAAACTGGAATCCCTTAATTTTTTATTTTGTCCTATGTTTTCTACAAAATCATTCTGACAATTTTTTGATTTCCTTTACTATCTTCAGTTTTTTGTTAATGCCTGGTATTTGAATCTCAACATTGTAATACTCTTTTATTCAATTGTAAGTTCTAATTATCCATCCTCTTTACAACTAATCTATCCTTTCATCTTCCTCCTGAATATGTTTTTATCCTTCTCCTTCTTATTTTTTTCTAATTCCATCCACATTTATGCTTTTGCCCTACTCTTTCCTATATTCTTCCATTTATTCAGTATATTCTCGATAGATTTCTAGATGCTTTGGTTCATTATTCGGTTATCTGTTAATCGTTTCTGATTGATTTCTTCCAATTTAAATTGATTTCTTCCAATTTAATCAATATCTTTTAATAGTAATACTCTATTTTTTAATTATATTTATTTTCTTTGCTGATTATTTTCTTCAATTTTTATTAATAGCATTTCTTTTTGCTTTCTTTTGGTTATGTTCTTCTCTTTGTTGATTGTTTTCTTCAATTTTTTTAGAAGAATTTGATTTTGTTTTGCTCTGTTTTTATTATCCTCAACATTTCTTCTAATCTCTTTCAAATTTTTCTCTTCTCTTTGTTAATTATTTTATTTTATTTCCTTAAGATTTTCTATTACAGGGCTGATATTGTCAACTCCTGTATTTTCTGGATTCCTTTAATTGATTGATAATCTTTTCCTTGATCAAGTTATTTTTCCATTTTTTTTTCCAATTTTGCTCTTATCAGCAAAATGCTTGTATGATTGTATTTAATCTTATAGAAAAACTGTTTTAAAATTACTTGTACATACAAAACCAAATGTAAACTAATATTTGATTATTTGTATCTTCAGATTAATGTAATATTTAAAACTATTATGTCATAAAATAAGGGTTTACATCATTTTCCCCCTCTATGCAACCATTCCACTATTACCTACTGCTGTTACTACTATTACCCCTAATCTGCTTTTCTTTGAAAGTATTTCATTTCTTGACTTTACTTATCTACTCTAAATTATTTTCCCTTGCTTTATTTTTTAGTTCTATGGTTCTAATGCATATTTAAATGACTTTTATTTTTTCCTTATTCACTATTAATTTGATTATTTTAATTTCCATATTAAATAAAGTTTGTATAAAAAACAATTTACTTAAAACTTGCCATAATTGACAGCAAACAAGTGAATAGTGATGTGCAATCTTGGGATAAATCCTGAAGTCAGTCACTGCCCTACAAGTATACAGGGCAGCATAAACAGCAGGAGGGATATCTCAATTTACACACTAAATGCTACCAAAAAACCTAAAAAGGAATAGTAATGCAAAATTTTTAAAAAGCATTGTTTCTTTGAGTCTTAAAGGATGGTAAATACAAACTGTTTTTACTTAGGACCTGCTCATTTTCTTTAAGCCTTAGAAACTGAAGTTTAGGGCACAAGATCACATTAAATGTCTATGATGAAAAACTGGAAATATCAAACCTTAAAGTGGATTGGAATAGTGTTGATATAGAACACTCTATGAAGTTGTCTAAAAATATTACATCTTCAAGCCAATGCCTATTTTATCACTAGTACTAAAAGTACAGATAAACAAACTCCAACAGTCAAAACAAATTCAATTTCCCCAAATTATATTCTGATTTTTTGTTTTTTCTTTACTTATAATTCTTTTTTACATATACATTCATATCACTATTTTTATAAAAAAAGTCAAATAAAACAATTCATCAGTTATTCTCACACACTTCAGTGAATCACATCTTCTAAAATTGATTCTACATCAAAATACTGAGTTTTCTCAGATGTAATTATATTTGAGCTTTAAGTTATTAGGTCATTTTGTATAGTGCCCACAAGAACTCAATAGTATTATGATTCTATGTTGGGTCCATTTGTTATAGTATGGATATGTCAAAACATTATCATCCCTAATCGTTAGTTATCATCAAATATACAAGGAATAAATATAAAAGGAGTAAATATATAAAGAACTTGAGAATCAGCAGTAAATAGAAGTATAATTATTATTATATCTATAAACTGCATCACAAGCTATGTATAAGAATAATCAATAGCTATCCCATATAAATGGATTTGAAAGAGATATAATAGGCAATGCCAAACTTAGGGCCTGATATATAACAATCTTCTCCATGCACATCTTTAATTGCTAATCTATTAATCACAATTTAAAGTGCTGGGATTTTTATATATGCTGATTATCATTAATGCCCAGTCATATGGTAATGCACTTGAAAAGATGTTTTTTTTTTTCATTTCAGTTGTTGCTCTTATCCTGGATCAACTCAGACATTTCAGATGAGGTATTTGGTGTTTTTTATAGGCATTAGATATACAGTTAAATCATGACACTTTATTGCAATTTTGACAGCATCCCAGCCCTGTGTCACCTTTATCTAGCCAAAACATATTGTCTAATACTTCATATAAGATTTAAGTTTTTTTCAGCTTATTATTTGGTTTAATAAATTTATGTAAAGGAAAATTTTACTCTATCATTTATATGTATGAGCTGGTTATATAATATTCCCTTTCCTTCTTGTTTGATTGATATGCAGTCTTTTATCTTTGATTATCAATGTAAAATTATTTCAGTTCTTTTGTTCCACTGCTAAAGTTCATCAACTTTTGTAGTTTTAAATGTTGATTATGGTTTCTTTCAACTTTTAGCACTATAAAATTATATACAAATGAGATGGTGTTTTCGAACACATCCATTTTATCCTTCATTCTAATGTTCGATGTTAAGATATTTACTGCTTGTAGTTATCATATTCTCTGACAAAATATAAAAGCAGAAATAAACTGGGTTTGTTTTTATACTGGGGTTTGTTTTTATACTGGGCCTAATTTCCATTGTTCAGCAAACTTGCATTTTCTATTTCTTTTTCCATCACTGTATATGACTATTGTTGCACAAATTAATGATTGTTATTGAAATAATGTAATAAAATTATGTAGTAAAATTACATAGTAAAATCCTATTCTCATGTTCTAACACTTGGTTGCTTAGGCATTGACTTGACATCAGGTCATCACCATGCCTATTAAGTAAATGTCTTACATCACGACATTTACACAATGATGAATGACTTATTATTAGTATATAATTAGGTTTTTTCTACTTTTCATTGAAAAAGAATATTTATAAACAAAGCAAAGCAAAACTGCATATAGTAGTGATCATGTGATGCTTGCTGGTTTAAAAAGAATATTTGTTTTATTTTAACACTATCTCAAGTTAGTAATTATTGTACAAACTTTTAGTGTGTACATATCTATATGTTGGTTTGCAAATAAAATTTGATAAAATATACCTAACCTATTATCTCAATTTATGTTTTCATGGGTTGGATTAATGTTGTGGATGCATAATGGTTGGTTTGAATTGGAGTGTAAGATACCCTTACAGTATTAATACAACATTTTCTAAGACCTTATGATTTAAAATATTGTCTGTTTCAACATTATTGAATACTGAAAATTAACAATATAATTATTCAATTATCACAAATAATAATATTTTTGCGGAATAGAAAACAAGAAAGGCAAATTTTATTAAATAATTGTACAGTATTTCATTGTAAATTTTGATATATTA
The DNA here is from genome assembly GCA_028023455.1 of Epiperipatus broadwayi. Taxonomy (NCBI): domain Eukaryota; kingdom Metazoa; phylum Onychophora; class Udeonychophora; order Euonychophora; family Peripatidae; genus Epiperipatus; species Epiperipatus broadwayi. The sequence goes on along the minus strand of JAQFVV010000038.1, from coordinate 5,326,909 downwards.
AACATATAAAACTTCATTTTGTTAATGCCTTAATTCTCACTAAAAATACTTTATAATTTTATTAGAATAAATTCTTTTATACCTAAGTGACATATGAAATAAGTTACCAGGGTTCTTTGCTTTCAGTCAGATGTTTTCAATAATATTAAATTTTGGTCAAAGACCACATTACTCTATGTCGCATTCATGGTCCAAAATAGCAAAATAGAGATTAGATATAGACATCTTTAGCTTGTGAGTGCACCATTCCACAAAGCCATTCAGAACAACTTACACATCTACTATGAATTATAACAATCAGAAATTGGGATTAAGGGTCTTATCATGCAATTATTATATCAATATTTATGATTTTAAAAATGATTTTCATTTAAATTAATTGCATGAGTTTATCAATTATAAATAATTATATTTTTTATCTCACTGTCAATTTCAAATGCAAAATAAAACAGTTAAAAATAAATTAATCTTTTTTATGGTGAAATGATGAATATCATTAATTAAATCAAAATTTATTTCAAAAATTTGTTTTATGGAACTGTTATACTTTATTAAAACAGTCACAAATTATGATTAAGATTACAATCATTAGTTTTAAACTTTTCATATTTTATGTATTTTTGATAAAAAAATAAATAGTTGATAGTTCATCCCTTAAAACATGTTGATTCTCGAGGCGCCATATTAAATTAAAAAAAAAAATGGACCTGAGACACATTTTCACAATAACTTCAGGTTTAATAATGTTAGAGCAAAAACTTTACATTGATAGAAACTAGAAAAACTAAGGAATATAATAAAGCTCTATTTAAAAAGTAAGGCAAAAAAGAAATTTCAACATCTGACATTATTATTGCTTTACTGTTTGTTCATAATTTCTAATTTAGCATTAATGCAGTTTAAATTACATCTTCATTGATAATTTCTTTGTATTCCTCACAAAATTCTCATCCAAACCATATATAATACTTCACTGAGATAACCCATAGCTTCAGAATCTCCAAAACTGTTCACATAAGAATTCTTCATTTTTATCTTGTACCCCAAAGTTAACCAATCTCAAAGGCATCTATAAAAAAGATTTATTCTAATAAAAGATTCAAAACAAATCATTTCCAGATAATGAATATACATTTGTCATCATAGCAATTCTTGTCTATCTAAAACTAGAAATTGTAGGCTACTGTCTGTATCACTGATAAAATGAGTTTCATCTCTTCATTTTATATTTGTTGTGTACATCAGTGATGTTTATATTTTTTATGCATACCAGTGATGCTATCTTGTTATATTTTTTGTCCCACAAAAATATAATTTATTTGCATATAGCTCATTTGCTAGCTATAGACTTGAAAATAATGTGATGCAAGATGTGGTAAAACTACTGACTCCACAGCATAAATATCATGACATAGGCAAGAATCATAATTTGGTTCTTTGCCTACATACAATTCCATGTGATATATGCATAACCATTGTGACTACCACTACACACACACCATTTGAAATCTCTCTTTATTGGTTTTAAATGTTTATATTTTCACATGGTACTACATCCAGTAAATTTTTTTTCCATGTGTCATAGCATCGGCCGGGACGCGAACCCACAACCGTCTGCAACCAACTACTTGCTTGCATGGCGGCTGCGATCCCTCTCAGCTAACAACGCAAGACACACCCAGTAAATTTTGTGATTGCTTTATCAACTGCAACCTTTCTGTACATTTGATAATTAGTCTTAAAATTTACATTGCACTGCTCTATATATTAAAATCATTACTTGTTATACAAGCACAAACATGCAAGTGCAAAGACAAATACAAGTATAAACACATTAATAAATTATTAACCTTTTTGAGAATCACTATGTATATAAAATAAGGTTCCTCAAACTTGGATCGGAGACCCAAAATTACATTGTACAAAAACTACTTTTGTAATATTTGAGTACAAATTTATATACTGTATAATAAAGAGCATAAATGATTTAATATTATATAATTTATATACTACACACACATAACAATACGGATGCAAACAAATTAATATACCGTTTATCAAATAATTTTAAAAAATTTAAAATATTCAAGTAATTAAAAAATTCAAATTAATAAGTTACGACCAATATTCCATGATTATGCTTATATTGTGTTGAAGGTCTTGATATCTGAATTATCAGCATATTTTAATCCATTTTATTCAATAGTAAGGCTGATAAAGATTTTCTGCCTTTATCACCCTCATGTAAACTAGTAAACTGACCATAAAATAAAAAAAAAAATAAATGCATATATTAATAAAAAATTCAAATTTTATTTGATTTCAAATTGTGATACTCATTTTAAAGATGGAATCAAGCAGCAATGAATGCTGGGATTTCTATTGATATCATGCTTAGAGTTTTGCACAATAAAAAAAATTTCAATGAATCAGCTGACATGACCAGGTGACATGCTACAAAGACGTAAGACATTAATTAATTAAGAAATAATGTGTGAATACCAGAAATATTATATTGAACTATAATTCTGAGATAATGTTTGGATTTTGTTCTTACATTAATTTCTTAATCATGCAAAATAAAATCATTGAATAGTTTAAAGCTCAGGAGATCATGTGACATTCAAGGCATGAAAATAACTGAGTTGAGTGTCATCTAGAATCTCTTAACTCTACATCCATCATTCTATCTCTGCAATGAATAAATTATTATTAAATAACTGAATGGTGTTATTGCTTAAGAATTCATAAGTGTAAGTGCTGGAAGGACTTAAACTTGAATCAACCTGAGGATCTAATTCTGCTACTGTTTTAAAACAATACAAGGCAATTATTATTATTATTATAAAAATGACATTGGAAAAAAAGTTTTTACAAGGGGAAATAATTTCAATTTATTATGCTGCAAAATATGTTTAAGCCATGTAAGAATTCAAATATATCTATAAAAGTATACATATTAAACACAAAGTTCTGGAATAAACTGTACAATACTCAAAATACCAACATATAAAAATAAATAATAGCTATAGCTAGCTTAAAGCTTATCTTCCATTCTGAGTAGTATTTTACAGTTAAAAATTAAAATTGTTAAACTTAAATGTATCTATTTGTATGCATAGATGTAAATGGTTGCATACATATATTTAATTATCAATGAATAAGTACAATATATTATATAGCTATTATTTACAAATGCCTTAATTTTATATTACTTTTTAAAATTTAACAGGGGTCCATCTCAGTACATTCCTAAATATGCTCTATTTTACAATAATAAAATTAGTATGAATTTATCTCACATGGTGTAAATTTTACATCTTTTATTTTTTTTTTAGAATTTACTAAGTTTGCACCATGTTACTCTAAATGCAATATTGTTTCTCCATTATTTGCAATCTATAGTTACTTTTTTCTACCTTTTTATATAAATATAATATTCTTTGAAGTAATTCTTAGAATAATCAAAATCAAGTTTACTTTATTATAATACCTGATTGTAAATTTCTTAATAGAATGCATTCAATTGTACTCCATTACCAGGCCTATGAAAAATTTTATGGAATTGTTTTTTTTTTTGCATGTAGTATTGCTGCATAAGATTTTCATACATGTATTCTAGCACTGGAAATTCTGAAATTATTGCATATTATTAATTGAACAAGACATTGGCTAAAAGGCAATTTTCTTCCAAATGTTAAATATTTCAATTGTCAATTCATTCATTTTATATAAAAATTTTAAGCAGTTAAAGAAAATACAATGCTTGGATTTTTTAAAAACATTAACAAAATTACTTACAAATCCATACTTAGAGGAATGGCTTATAACATATTTGGGAGCACTAGAAAGGGATGGAAATACTAATAATGATAGTGACAATAGTTCACGTGCAAAATACTCAAGGTAATTATTTCTATTTTTTAAACTCTTTTAAATACCCATTTGCAACCATATATATATATATACCATAAAATAACATTTTTCTGATGAGCAGTATTATTATACTTCAAGTTACAAACTGCATGCAATCATTACAGGTTAAATTAATAAAACACTATTATCATTAACATTATAAGGAATTACTAATAATATTTGAGTTATCATTGCATTTTGAAATAAAAATGGAAATGATCTCATTAAGTGATTAGATAAAAATCTTAAAAAGAGCTTAATGTAATTGGTTTAAATTTATTTCAGTATTTAAAATCAAATAAAGATTAAATATATGCACAATAATATGTGTGAATTATTTTTTTTAAAATAAATATAAATTAGGCTATATATATATATCCAGACATAGTCATCCATATGAAACATTTACTATATGTCTACAAAAACAAATAATATTTTTGTGTTTAAATATATTTAAACACATACAATATGTATATATTAGTGAGTATAATAGTAATAATAATGTTATTAAAACAGGCAAAACTCTCTATATCTACAACAACCACAAAAATGTGAAAAGTATAATGAAAATATATAATTATTTACATTATACAATCTAATTAAATATTAAATCATGCCTTTGTTAATATTTAAGCATGGTTTATATATATATAAATTACTTAACCATATATATATATATTACTTAACCATATCTTTCATGTATAGTTATAAAAGTATTTATTTCAAAAAAATTTTCTGTAATTAAATTATTAGACATGATATTGCATTGAAATTAATAAAAATTCTATATTTTTTATATATTCTAATTCTTTTTAATATTTTGCAGTGCTCATATAAAATTTATTGCATAGGGAATTATATCTATAAAATATTTATGAGAGATGTGTACTAACATTAAAGTTTGTTTTTTCTAAAAAGTAAGTAATTTTTTTGTTGGTTTGAAAATATAATAAATATAATTTATAATATACATTATTAAGAATTTAAATTATTGTGGTTAATAGAGCTAAATGACAAATATAAAAGGTTTTAATATTTATTTCTTTTGCTTTTAATATTATATTATTACTACTAAAGTCAAAGTTGTTATTGTGGTTATTTATTATGGAATAATTATTAATATTAGTTGATAAGTCGTTTTTTATTATAGAAATAGCATTCTTTTATTTATTATTTAATATCATACTAATTATTAAAAATATATTACTTTATTTCAAAATATAACCTACTTTCTTCATTAACATATTAAAAATATTGTTCTATGCTTAATTTCAGAGTTTTAATTTATAAATATTTTAATATAGCATAGTTTTTTATATAGAGAAATTTTAAATCTTTTAAAATTTAGAGATAAATATTATTTTTTAATGTAATACACAAAAAATAATAGTGTATAAGTCAATATTTAATAAACATATTTTTGGTAAAGTAATTATCTAACTTATATATATATATAATCAAAACTACCCCAAATTCAGAACTCATCCAGACTAGCAAAGTTTCACTCCTACAAGCAGATGTCTCAACATTACCCACAATTCCACTTACCTCCTATACACTCTTAATATTAACCCTTTCAATATCAAATTTAAATTTATATTGAAAGACTGCATATAATAGTTATTTTTATTACAATAGTTTTTTAATTAATGGACATTTTATTTGTATATATATATTAATAGAGGTAACAGTGCATAACCTACAAGTAAATTTATAGTTTGCATTTGCATACTAAACAAATCAACATTCTAGTATTAGCACATTAGGTTTAATATCAACATATGGAAATATTTAATAAGGTTTTCTATTTTTTATTTTTATTAAAACTACAATCATGTTCTTATTAAAAAACAGGATTAGCTGCCTGTGGTAAGAAAAAGAGTATATACTTCCAGCACTAAGGTACAATCAAAGGTAATTTTTTATTTTGGCTGTAACTTCTCTTATTATATAGAGTACAAAGTGCTACAGTAATTAAATATAGATGTAAAAAATCCAAAATACAAAAACTCTTATTTTCTTATTGTATAATAGATTCTAGTATCAGTAATCCAAGTATTATAATTTCATTTCTTAACAAACATCATAGATTGAAATATTTAATAAATGGAGTTTTCCATTTTCTATCTTTACCTAAAAACTACAATCTCATTCTTACTAAGAAAGTAATCAATCAGGAAAATAAATATTTGTAACTGATTTAATTTCAGATTTACTTTTTTTGATTATTTCACTATTTGTGATATAAGCAATTCATTATAGTCAATCTTTTTTTTTCTCCTTATAAAATATCCATGTTAGTACTTATCTTTAATTCTACTTTCTTACCAAATTTTATAATTTCAGATGATTTCTATTATATATTTAAAACAATCATTCAAATTGTTCTATAAAAAGTATTTATCAATATTATATTATAGTTCTTTTATAACATTTTATTTTTTTACATATATTACTTACTTTATATATATGGTTACTTAAAAAAAGTGTATTTTCCATATGAATCTATTGTGTGGGAGGTTGGTATAACTTCTGGGCTAATGGATAGTTATCATAAAATTGAGCTAAAATTGAATGAGGCACTAATAAAACAAAAAACTTAAAAATAAGAATGCTAAAAGCAAACTCATAATTGTTCTGAAATGCTAGAACATACTTTATTGAGCTATAATTTTAATGTATAAATGTGTTTAGATTATCGTACTTTTAAAAAAAGGCAATTGATATCTGCTTGAATACATATAATTTTAGTTTGTGTTAGTGCAAAAATATTTTCTAAAAAATGGATTATAATGTATTTTTTTTCCGATATTACTTCATAATGCAGTATTACTTCAGGAGAATGTTGACATTACTATTTTCATATTTTATTTTTCTTTGTAAAATTGAAAAGTATATATATATATATTATGAGTTATATGATGCATAAATGTAAAAAAAAAAACCAAAACATTAAAATGTTAAAATCTTTTTTCTCTATTTCTCTCTTTTTGTTTTTCTCTCTTTCTATATATATATCCATAATCAATAAATATATCACGACATGTAGGTACACAATTTTTTGGATGCCAAATAATGTTATCAATATTTACTAATACTTTAACAGTTCTGAATTAGATAACATTTTCAGTTTTGTAATTTTCATTGTAATTATTATGGAGCACAGAAATTCTTCTACAAATTAATATTATTATTCAATTTTTTTGAGACATATTCTAAAGATTTGAATTGATTCATTTCTATTAAAGATGAGATTTGCAGATGACATAAATGATAGTATAAATTTGATGCTTATTTGTGAAAATATATAAAGTATACATTTTATAAGCTTTATTATATACATATATAGTTATCGTCTTTATGCTAAATTTGACATTCTAATTTAATCATTTTTGTTTCCAGTATTCAATTATTTAAGAAAGTTCAACTTTGCTTATCATGTCTCAAAGATATTTTCTATTTCAACTCAACATTCTTATTTAATTTATTTCAAAATATTTTCTCAATTAAACTTAAGCTTCTAAAAAGAATTTTCCATATTATTATTTATCTGTTCTGATATTGTTTCAAAATTTCCAACCTTAGAAGCAATTCTTTAGACATATAAACAACTGTTTCGTATTTCAATTTGTTTCCTTTCTGATAAGTTGATCCTTTGACTAACAAAACTTAATCTATATATAAAACTGAACTATTTTATCTATTTGTAATAACAAAGTTTAGTTTTATAACTAAATTGGTAGAAATGAATATTATCAGCTAACTACAAAAAGAAGCAATAAATATTAATTTAAATATTTCACACAAGAAACAAAATTTTATTCAAATTTGTGATCAGAATAACTTTTGGATTTTCAATACAGATTTAAAATTAAAATTGATTTGTTTTATATTTCAAAATTCATAATAATAAATTAAAATATGTTTTGGAATTAAATGAATAACAACTATGTAATTGAAATGCACTTTTAACATTTTTTTTTTTTTTGGCGTTTTTAATTTATTCACAATTTTAAAAATGTATACAATATATTGTTTTTAGAATTAATCTGAAGTTTTAAAACTCGGAACTTGACACTTTTAATTATCTATCATTTATCAAAAAAAAATGTAAACATGTACAAAAGATGTTCATTCATAAAATATTAAACAGATGTGATTTTAAAAATGTAAAAAAAATCCATATCATTTTAAAAAGCATATCACTTTTTATTCTACTTCATTGCCATCTATTGTAAGTTTTGGTAATCAAATGACAGATATTATTAGACTACAATTTTGGCTGATGGCCTGGATTTATGTTGAACATCTAATAGCTATTTTTGCATTTTATATATTAGCCAATCTAATAATCTATGAGTCAAGTACTCTAATGTTTTTAGAAAAAGCAAATTTTCGTCTATAAGAATATATTACTAAGTTAGTAATTATATTTTATTGATCACTATAAGAATCAGTTTGAATTGACAAAAATATGGATTTAACTTTCGTTTTGTATCAGTCTACAAAATAAATAATAGCTACATATTTTGGTACAAAAAGAATAACCCTCAACTGTAGGGTCATCTGTAATAAATGAAGTAATCATTGATTATTGGATAATAATAGATTTAAAGCATATTACTAAATCGGTTTCTATTTTTTTTCCCCTCAGTGAGGCTTAGAATTCAGAGATGGAAAAAATATAGTTATGTATCTGGAAATCATATTTAATTCTATTTTACTATTAAATCTAAAAACCTGAAATTCAAAATATTCTAATATTTTAAACCCAGATTAACCTGCTTAAAGAATTATATAGATCTGACTTCAGTTTAGTAGATTATACATTTTAATGTCCTCTGTTTTTTATTAACTATGGCATCTTTTATTTCATGACTATGAATGTTAATAGCAATAAAAAATTGTTAATTCTTTACTGTAATGCTAGCTAAAAAATGATTTGTTGTTGTTATTGTTGTTGTTGTTATTATTATTATTATTATTATTATTATTATTATTATTATTATTATTATTATTATTATTATTATTATTATTATAATAATAATAATAATAATAATAATAATAATAATAATAATAATAATAATAATAATAATAATAATAATAATAATAATAATAATAATAAGATATTCTGGTAGTAATTCAAGACATAGAGACATCTAGCAACATTTTTTAATGTTGCCATAGTTCAAGAATAAATACAATGCAAACTTTAAAAAAATATGAATTCTTTTGCTTTTAAAATGAGGCCTAATAATAAAAGCAAGCAAAATTAGTAAACAGCTAGTTAATTAAACAAAAATAAATTGTTAAATAAGTATTAAATGAAATTTAAGTCAGAAATGAAGTGGCCAAAATAATAGATAGTATATAATAGAATGACTTTCTGATGTGAGTGTGTGTTATGGTAAAAATTAGACAGTTGTTTACAAAGTGATAAGAAGTGATGCAGAAAACTAATTACAATGATCCAAAGTATAAGTTGGTTAGAGAAAGAAAAAGAAATAATTAAGAATACCATTAATGTAAACATTATTGTTATAATATGAAGTGTCATAAGAACAATTTATGTAGCAAACAAAAGCATATATGTGAATAATATTAACAAAATGAAAAAAGAAAAGTTTCTATACTTACATATATAAAGAGTACTATATTATTATCATGTAGAATGATCTATTAATTTATCAAAATGCTTTTCTATCATACTCTTTTTTTCATTTTCTTTTCATTTTTTATTTTATCTTGATGATTAAGACATTTATGTTAATACAGAACTAATCATTCTGAATTTTATATCACTAGTAATCTTTCTATATTAATTATAACATAGAATTGAGTGTTTATATATCATATTTTTGTCTTTTAATTATATGGATAGCATTTATTGTTTTAATTATTTTTTTTGGAAAATATTCTTTACTATTGAGAAAGCTATGATGACCATAGATTTTTGCAGCTCTGAAGAAAATTGCCAGCAACTGAAACTGTCAGTTGGATTATTTTTAATAAAATAAGCATTAAAAAAGTAAAAAGAAAAGTGGATTTGTTTATTGAAATTTAGAACACTGAGAGTTCTTCATTGTGATCTTTTGCAAGGTGGTATAATCACTAATATTTGTATGGGTTTCTATATAAAGATAACTGTTCTTGATATTATAACTTTGATATTTGAAGACGTGAGGTGTCAAGACTTCAGATTGATATATATATATGTACTTAGGAAAACTCTGATAGCTACAAACTTTTCTAATCTACAGATGAATAAAGAATAAATGATAAATTCATTGAAAAATTGAATTTGATATCTTATTCTTAAAATATTTATAAATGTGAGGACTAAAAGTTTTAAAAATTGTTTTCCAAATATCTATGCCTACTTCTGTGTGGGCTTAGGTTTCAACATTCGTTTTAAAGAGTTCAGAAAAAAATGTGTTTTTATTTCTTGTTGAATAGTATTATTACATCACTGTCTTTAAAAGATAGAATGTGTTGATAAAAACAAAAATATTTTTCCTATAGTTATTATAAATAATAGTATTGGCTCCATAAATTCAAATGATTTGCTGTTATTAAATATTATTTCAATGTGTTTACTGACTGCATACATTTATATAGACAAATGAAATCATTTTAAAAAATGGGGATGAATTCATATAACTTAAACATGTTGTAAACTTTTGAGGGATAAAACGTTCAGTTACTTGTAATTTTTATTTTATACATAGAAATCAAAAGCTAAAAGAATGTTAATATTATACGAACATTTTTCTGATAGAAATTTTCAGGCAGATAATAGATTAATATTTTTCATGTAGAAATAGTTTCATTAAAAATAAATTCTACTTCAAAAAATTGATAGGGAATTTGATTTTGAACACTAAAATTAAGTACAATTCTTATAAACTTTTATGTAATTAAATTCTAAAATTTTTGATATGGATGCCAGGAATTTTTTAAAGAATGTATGGTATACATTAATAAGTCTGCTTATGAGTTCATTAAAACAAAGAATCCTGAATCAGTATCTGTCTATGATTGTAATATTATGAATTGAGTAAGAGTAAACATGTGACAAATGCTATTTTGCAGAAGAATAAATTGAATATAGAGCTTTATAAACAGAATAAATGTTTAAAGATTGAGTTCTGACAAAAAAACTCAGACATTTACAAAGTATTAGTGAACCAAAACTTCAAAAAATACAGTTGTCTTTTAACCATAGTCATGATAAATACTTTTTATGCATTAAAATGATAAATAGGCATTACAAACTATATGACAATCTTATATATGCCTGAAGGTTTATGATGATGGTATTTTAGATTGGACTATTTCTATCATCTATTATTAAATGTTGAATGTCTAGAAAATTTTAAACTTTATTTAACTTTTCAAATATAAACAACTGTTAGTAATAACACACAAATAGACAACACAGGTTAGTAATTACACAATGTTTCGATTAGTATTATTCTCCACTCTTCTTAGCATACAAATTAAACACACTTTTAGATCCTTCAATGTTGAGTTTTAAGGCAATACTCTAACCAACTGAGTTATTTAGACATTCAACACATAATGATTGATAATTGAAATATTCCAACATATTATCACATGTATTATATACTTTGGTATGATATTAATGATATTTTGAAGAGGTAGTAGTAATATTTTGATTACTTTGTAAATAATAATTCAAAAATTAAAATGATGCTTTTTAAAAAATATAATCACTTTACAAACTAATTTATGTTTGCACTCACATATTCAGTTTAACAAAATTTAATGCCACAATTTATATCTTTAAAATGGAAAGGTTTCAACTTTCAATGATCTAACTAGACAAGTTTTAAAATAAAAGGTTTTGACAACATGGCAGTTGATGGATAACCATTCTTTATGAGAGTTTGTTCTATGTTGAACTTTAATTTTACTACACCACTAGTTGAGGATCAAATATCTTTAGTTGTGGTTCATTGTAATAGTATAATTTTATGTTTCTGACATGATCTGATGTGAATGTTAAACAATATTTACAGAAAACTCATGTTTTCTGCAATATATAGTATTGATTTTGACATAAGTAAGTCTTGACAAAATAATATTTTAAAATACCAATTTTTGTGTTCGTTCTGATTCCATTGAGAAATTGATTGATGGACATATGTTATTGAAGCTTGTTCAGAATGTTTGTAATAGTACTTCACCATGTAAATTTTAAAAGAAATTGATATTTTTTTTCCTCCTGCATTTTATAATATAATTTAATTACTGAGTGAAAAACTTTCATGAAGTCTTTATAAGTCAATTTGTTTTTCAGCAATTATTCTATATTACTAATGAAATACAAGGTTTGATACTTGAAAACTCTTTGAATATTTATTTCTTAACAGAGCTTCATATGCTATCTGAATAATTTTGCAGTTCTCTGGGAGTGAATTTGAAGTTTTAGTTTCAAATGGAAATGGTTAATTTGTTGTATATAAATGCGTTATGTTTAATTGATTTTCAGTAGATCTATTTGTACAATAGGTGAATCCATGGTTATGACAGAATTTTTGTATAAGTTTGCTATTCTACTAAAATTTTAATGTTATATTTTAATATTATATGATTTTTTAGATTATTTTTATTAATAATAGCCGAGAGGTCATCGCAGCCGCCTTGCAAGCAAGTAGTTGGTTGTAGACGGTTGTGGGTTCACCTCCCGGTCGATGCTATGACATATGAAAAAAAAAAGTAGTATATAATTTTGTATGTTTTAGGTATTTACAGTTCTTAATTAAGAAGACAGTTAATTGTGCATCAAAACTGTCAGGTAGTTTGGAAGATTAGATAAAACATTGTTTTGTATCCATAAAAGAGTGAATTAATATTATTGGTATTTATATAAAATAGTCTGTTAAAGTTAAAATAGTTTATTAAGCTGAGTAACAAGGTAATTAAATTATAATGAATGCAGACTAAATTACAATTGATACAAGTTTTCAGAACACTATATATGAGCTACGTCATATAGATATATAAATAATATTATTTTATGTATTTAATAAAATATACAATACTAGCAGAAAAACAGATTTTAAAATCTTTCTATCAATAAATACTTAAAATGTTCACTATGCTTTTAAGTTATTGCTAAAATGTCAGGTGAAGATAATTGATATATTAATGACAAACTGAAAGCATGCTATCATAAAACATTTAAGTATTTATTTATTTATTAATATAAAATTATTTTATTATGGGTTGACATTAGAATAAAAGATTTTATTAAATATATTTTAATGATTGTATATTAGTAATATAAAACAATTATAAGAAACTACTTAATGAGCTTTTCAACATTTATACATATATATAATATTTTAATGAATGTTTAAATGGAAATATTGAATGTGTGGAGTAAGCCATTTAAAACAACTTAATTAAAAAGCACTTACCTTAGAACAACTGCCCCAGACCAAGACTCAAAGTAAACTGTTAGACTCATGTATCCAAAAGGAGAATCAGTCTGTCAGTTTACTTTGACGCTTGGCCTGGAGTATTTGTTCTAGGTTAAGTACTTTCCAATTAAGTTGATTTCAATGGATTACTCAACACAATCTATATTTTTACACACATATATATACCATTAGAAAACAGCCAATACTTACACAATCCCAATGTAGATAAATATGTATTGTGATCATTTATTTTGCCTAGAAAATAAATACAAGTGTAATCTTGTATCTAATTTTTTTTTTGTAATTCTAAAAGATTGGCTGGCTTTATCTTTATTAAATTTAATTGAGTAACTTGATGCTCTAGTTTATGTATTTAAAGCTGTATGTTTTTTTTTTTAAAATCAAAAAAAACCCCCACCCCCCCATAAAATGCCAAAGAAAAAAAGGACATCATGAATTTCCCCTACTTATATACCCCAGTCAAAGATCTAATCAATAGCCTTTCTCGATGATATGATCGAATTCCTTTATTTTCACTGTGCCGGCAGCTGGGTCTTAAAGCATGAGATTCGATTTTATTATATTTAAATGAGAACTTGGGTGATTGGTTGATAGGTATGTTTAAAAATAAAATTTATTTAAAATAAAAGTAAATAAAATGATTCGAGAACACTGGAAGTTTGTTTTAGTTATATATATATTTAAAATCATTGGACATTCTACATTAGTTATTTTACATTAGTTTAAACTCAAGCTCAAAAAAAAAAAAAAATACAATTTTTAAATTAACTTCATAATCATATGAGTACATGATGACTTTATTTATATTAGCGGTCAGCATTGACGTTATTGACTTTGTACAATTTATTTTGTGAAGTTTATACATCTTTCATTTTGTTTACATTTATTCTCTTTTTTTAAAATAGCAAAAATTATTTCATAATTAAATGACCACGGATTTCAAAATTCCCCGTGCACATTTATTACAAGCTTGTAATATAGCAGTAGATTTAAACATCTGCCTAACGCACATATATAAGAATAACTATTTTAATGAATTCTTTATATAAGATTTAAAAAAAAAAACATTTTTTATTGAAAAAGATATGAATTAAATAGATGATTGTAGTAAGACTAATTTGACGTCTTACTCCACTAACATATACAAGAAAAAAAATGATTTTATTTCTCTTTGTAAAAATAATAATTTAGATTTTCAATAACTAATGTTTTATGACATTAGTGGACATTGCTGGCATAGCTTATAAATAACTTAAAAACTGTAAGAGATTATAATAAAAAAATATATCAGTTAATTATCAAAGCAAACAAGTCACTTTAGTTGGACTTACAACTAAAATCATACCTATAATAAAATATAACGTGAATTAGCCAAAATCAAATGATTTTGACTAATTACGAAAACAAATAAAAGATTTGATTACTTAGGTCGAAGATCCTTTCAGTAGAATCATTTCCCTATGGCTTATGTATTAGATAGGCAAAATAAAAGCAAAACAATGTCGGGTTAATAAATATATGAATGCAAAGGAGAGAAGAAACGTAAGTAAGAAAATACGAGCCGGATTACGGACACTCGTATGCCCTTTTTTTCAATGAAGAATAGAAAGGCAAATCGATACGTCCACATGTCATGTCCATATATCAATAAGAGATAGGATTTATGGAGAGCCCTCATATTTGCCTCTACGAATTCTGCTGACAAACCAACTCTATCTCAAACACACTATCCGATTCACAGGTGTATGCAAATAATGGTAGCTAACTCCAAATCAATGACCGTTTTAGGTCTGTTCATGAGGCTCCAAGCATTCCTTATTAAACCGAGATATTATAATTATTAAATAGGAATGAATTATAATTAAATAGCCTTAAAATGATCTAATACTGCATAGAGACCAACCTGCGTTACCAACTATTTTATATAAATATTTAACCTACAAGAAAAACATACATATAGAAATAAGGGAATTTAATTCTCGAAAAAAATCCCCATATCCCTCTTTCCTAACTTAAAAAAAGGCAAGATAATTAACTGACACTATCCAGCGGCACTGTTACTAGGTCAAAAATCTATAGCATATTTTATTCTGTTTTGGATTGCAGAAATATAAAATAATAGAATCCCATTCGGGAAATCTATAATAAAACTGTTTAAAGTAATTACGGCATGTTTATTTTGAAATATATATATTCGACATAACTTCACTTGTGAAATAAAATAGATCAAAATTATTTTATTTTAAAATTAAATCATTCTTTCCCAAACTCCCTCTAATAAAACATAATTTGCTCTCTTAGCAAATTACTCTGAGCCGCCGCGAGTGAAGCTTGTCGAAATACAAAAAAAATCAAAGCATGAAATAATCTCATGCTAAAATTAATATAAAACAAATAAATTCATATTCAATTAATTATAGATATTAAAAATTATAGTGAGCTTGAGTTAATGAAAACATAATTTAAAAGAAAAGGCTAAAAGAGTCAGTTAAAACAAAATTCTTAATAAACATTAACTTTTGACATTTTTTTTTAAGCTTTACGAAACTACATTTAGATTGTAATAATAATTTTAAAATCTTGACAACAGGATTTAAGCTCTTCGGCATTTTACCTGGAGTTCCCCGGTATGAGTTCACGGGCAAACGTTGATGGTGGGTGGCATTTGAAGGCAGGTTCTGGTAGCAACATAATGGAAGATTTCAGGTCTCAGGAAGGAAAGGGCAGCAATTTACCCTGTTTTACTCCTCGATCATCATAGCATGCTTTCTATAACTCTGTCTGTTCTCTGTCTAGTTCTCTGGTCACTCTCTGTCTGGTCTCTCTCTTGTCCAAGAAGGGCCACTATTTATTACTTCCTGCTGCCTCAGGTGATCTTTTAAAAACAATAGAAATTGTTTTCATTCTAATTTTAGTTTGTACCTTGATAAGGATCACTATATTTCAATATAATTTTATAATAACTGAA